>CAJVSB020000113.1:0-85331 GCA_911865555.2 Thlaspi arvense
AACCATAAAGAACAAAATGTAAAAAAGAAAGAATTCAAGACTTAGCCAAAGTAATTTAACAGATTCTTGTGAAATCATGGGTTCGACTTCCTTCCTCATCCTACTTCCTCCAATTTAGATTGCTAACTAGTTTAAATCTCTGATATACCAAAGAAAAAAAAAAGAATTAAAAAAGAAGAAGGAAAAAAAGCACTTTTTAAAACATTGAATATATACTTGCCAAACAAAACAATAACACTAGTTGTTCTGCAAGAGAAAGTGGCATTAAGAATTTTTCAAGTTTCATATCTTTCTATAAAACTATAAAAATAGCGATTAATTTATATAAAAAAATTTAATTTTTTGTAATAAAATCAAAATTGAGTTTATTATAAATGTCTTTTTAACCCCTATATCAAACTCTAAAATTGAAACCCTTTTTCCGAATTTTTCCATCACATGTTGAATACTAATTTGTAGTTATGAATTATTTTTATTAAAAACTTGACTTTGTAGAACCCATACCAAACACCCCACCCCATGAACAGCTGCATTGCTCTCTCTCTCTCTCTCTCTCTCTCTCATACACGCACACACACACACACACACACACTTAGAATTAAGCTACAAAGAGTAACCAAATTTTTTAGATAAATCTTCATGCACACAAACAAACGATTAAACATAAAGTAAGCAGAAGCCAATTCCTATAACTGGGTGATCATCTTTGAAGTCTCAATAGGTTCATTAAGGAAAGCAACGAGGAGTAACAAGAGAGGAAATAAATTAATAATGTCAGGAGCATTGCAAAGCTAAAAATACTGGATAGACAAGCTGACCTCTGTATCAAGATCAGAAAAGAATCAGTGGAGGATGACGAAGAAGCAGTAAGCAAAGTGTTGAAGGAAATTGATCCGTTGCGATCATGATTTCTCACCAACCCAACTCTTGCATTGAGTGGCCGCAACCCAAGAGGCCACCCATCTTCCTGTAACATCGACCATGTTCAAAGTTCAGCATAGGAGGGGTTAAATAATGAACAAATTTTCTGAAAAAAAAAAATGTCTGGAAAAAGGAGAAGAAAGAACACAAACCAGTATCAGCTGATCAGCCATGGATGCTTCTGGGTTGATTTGTTTTACTAGGAAGAATCTGACAAAGTCACTTCAGATTGACGGACGGTTTAAGAGTCATTCCCAAAGCCATATGCTCTTCTAAGGATATGGTGGGAGAAAGAAAAAGAAAAGAAAAAGAAAAAGGAAAAGAAAGTTTCAACAGATCAGTGCTTGCTGAGAGAGGAGAGAGAGAGAGACGGAATAATATTTGTTTGTTGCACAGGGAGTCGTGAGATAAAGGGAAGACACCAAAGCACAGTGCGGAGAGGGGCCTGCGACTCTCTTTTCCCTTCAATGACCAAAACAGCCTTCTCCAAAGAAATTTATCTTCTGCATCGTTTCCACGGGTCTGCGGGCCACACCAAACAAAAATAAGTGTTTGGTTTCATTAAAGTTTTTGAAGTTGACTTTTTTATAAAATAAAAAAATTTTTAAATCTTTTACATTTTTAATTTATTTGAAAAAACTTTTCAGGCTTATTAAGTTCATTTTTTTGTTTTTGTTGAATATAAATTATGATGCAGTATTTATTTGAAGTTTTATTTTATATGTAAATAAAATTGTACACACACGCGCACACATTTATTTTTAAAAAAAATTATTGGACTCAAAAATCCCTCGAAACTCTATTCAACTGGACACTGAAAACCTTTCACCACTGTGAATCTTAAATGATGATAAAAATTTTTTAATCATCAAAAATTACATATGTTAGATTTTTTAAATTTTTTAATATAAAAACTATATTCACTGTTGGGATTGGTTCTGCCAATAGAAAGAGAAAAATGAAGACAGACAGCAAAATCACATCCGACCGCTTGAATTAAGCTCTATCAGATCACCGACGGCCATGCCTCAAGATGTGGCGCATCACCGGCAAGCTTTAATAAGCCAATCACGCCTTTCTGCAACTCAGAAGCACTGCTTTTACATGCGTCGGCACAGCAGTAACGAACCTTCAGATTTAAATTAATTTTATAAATTTGATGCAATAATGTAGGAGTAGGAAGCATTATAAAAAGAAAATAGGAAAAGAAAGTTGAAAAACTCAACTGAGATGGTTTGTCTAATCTTTGATGGGTTTCTTAAAGCGCTTGCTAGAGACTTTTTCTCTTCTTTTCTTTAAACTTGTAAACAGGCACATATTTAGATTAATTTTTTAAGAGTTTTCTGTTTTCAGAAAAGAAAACCCATTCAGCATGACATTTTAAAAAAAACTATTTTTAGAAAAATAGAAAAGAAGAAAAATATGTTTTCAAAATTCTCAAAAACTACTTTCACTAGCAAATAAACATTAAAACTCTTATCCAAAGGGATCCACGTAAGATTCTCTCTATACTATCTGTGATGGAATTACTACTAGATGTCGTTTTTATCATGTATGGAAACCCACAACTCAAAACTACTTCTCCAAGCCTATGGGACCCCGCAACACAAACTCCAAACTTCATTTTCAAAGCTTTACTCAATTTTATTGGGTGTGCTAAGAACCGAAAACATACAACTGAACACAAATCCAAAGAGACATATATATTTATTAAAAAACAAAAAATATGAAAAAAATATTTATAATTCTTTGCTTGGTTTTATTTATAAATATTATTTACGTTGTCGAAATGAATTAGAAAAAAATTTAAACCCGTTTAACAGGTTGCTAAGGGAATTACTTTGAGCAAATAAAAGCCAAAAATAGAAAATAAAAAAATAAAAAACAAAAATCAATTCAAATCAAATCGAAACGTACCTGCATGGGTTGCTTCAAAAACGTGTTCATGACTGCAGAAATGAGTCCAGGGACGAGCAAGTCATTCAAGAAAATGGCAAGGGCTGAACCGAAAAGTAAGAAGCAGGCTTCAGCGTGCGCATAGACTAACGGTGGAGGATCACCTAAACGTTTAAGCTTTGGTCCACAATTGTGCGGCAGGGACTCGAAGTCCAAGTTCTGCGCCCCAACTTTCGACTTCAGGGAACAGCGCATGATCAAGCGACAAATAAAAAGCTCCAGATAACGTGGCCCTTAGTAAAACTGTAATTTAAAATCAGCGAGTAGCACTGTAATGTCTTTTTTGTTTATTTGTTTTTTTCACTGTAATTTATGTCAAGCTTGTGTTGCTACAAAATTTTATTACATTTTATCAAATTTAAGATAATTAATTTACATTAAATATGATTTATTTAATGTAAAGTTCATATCAGATGAAGACAAAATATGCCTATGAACTTCACCATCTTTTTTGAATAACGATGATATATGTTTACATTAATTTGTGAGTATAAAAGTCCCGTTTTATATAAGATTATAAAAATATTATTGAATAATTTGAATTTAATTATTTTGAACTAATATTTTAGATTAATAGTGTGTAGACTTTATGACTCTCGAGTTATTATAAATAGTATCAAAATAAAAATTTATTAGAAGAATTTTGTGCGTTCAAACTTGACAAGTTATTAAAATTTGAGACTCTTAAGCCTTTATACTATGTTACTTCAAAAATAATAAAAACTTTTACATTGTTTAAAATTTTCAATCTCAAATTGTATATTCAAAAACTTAAAAAAATGTTATCTGAGCTTATAAGATAAAGGTTGGAAATGATGAACATTTCACATTATTATATATCTAATGTAATAATGTTATAAACATTTAAAAATTAAAAAGGAAAATTGAAATTGAGTATTGCACGGGCTAATATCTTGTAAAGACTTCAATCTTCCTCCCTCCCATTGACTGAAAACTTCTTACTAGGGCAACAATGTATTGATAATATATATAGTGATGGAGATCTTCGAATAGTGTAGTTGCTGATGCGATTCCTTGTGGACCATAATTACAAACAGCTTTTTAAGGCTTTTGGAATAGCACTGTCCACGGTCTCGGTTCATATTATGAATCGATTCTGACCAAATTGTAAAAAAATTGGAAGTCTTCGCAGTTCAATTAGAATTTCTAATTTTTGAAATTTGAATTAGAATTAGAACTGTTTCAAGACTAGTGAACTGAAACCAATATTGACGTAAAAATTAAACCATGAAAAAATTATTTTTTCTTAATATAGAAGAAATACTTATTTTTAGATATAAAATTTATTTTAGACATATTAATTAATAAAAAATATAAAATTCATATTTTCACAAATTTCAATTTCACCATTCGTGTGAAGTTAAAATATTTATTTCTATCCTTTAATTACTAATTTAATAGAAATTCCTATATAAAAAATTATGTTATAAATTTAAGTATGAATACCTGGAATAAACCAAAACCTCTATTTAAATTTAAGAAAAATATATGAAAAATAAAAACAATGTGTTTAGCATGCGAAAAATGAACAATAATTTAACAAAAATATAGATGATTAAAAATAGTTTATATTTTATATGAAATCAAAATTTGGTTTATTTTCCTTTATGTTATTGTAACAAAAATAAAATAAAATAAAGTAGTCCAATATTTTAATATAGGGTCATGTTAGATATTCTATTTACAAAATTATGTCCAAAGAAGTACCTAATAGTGGGAATGGGTCCACTAGCACAAGCTTAAAGTTGCCACCTTTTTAGATTAATATTACTTTATTATTTATTTATTTTAAAATTTTTGAATTTTATCGTTGGAATTGGAAAAATTAACATATTACAATTAAAAAGTTTCAAGTGAAATAACTAAAAATGATCCGGTTATTAATCAAGGACATTTTCATATATAGGAGATTATAACATGACCAAGAATTGTAATATCTTTTAGATAAAAAAGGGAAGAAAAAATATTTATCATATTTGAAAATATTTATAAGTTAAAATTTAAAATATTTTGGATAAACCAAAATCGTGAACTATAACAAGAGCTAGAATCATGAACCAAAACTAAACCAGAATCGAAAATCAGATCTGACTTAGAACCAGACTAGAACTATGAATCGGAATCATAAACCTAGAATCGGGAATCGGCCCGAAAACCATAAAGGCTTGAAACTAAAACCAGATAAACTTTCACATTTCTAGTCTTAGTCCCAGTTTATAGGTTTTTAAGGACTAGAACCAGTGGTTCAATTCTAGTTCGGATCTGTTCATAAACCACAAACACATCTATTTTGGAGTGTGTTTGCTTAACCATTTCACAAAAAAAAAAAAAGACTAGTTTTTTTTTTGTTTCTAATTTCTAAATTTTAATTTATTTGGTTGAGTATAAAAAAAAAAATAAAGATAAAGTATTTCACAAAAAAATTTTATTTAATGTTTAAATTAAGCATCTTGTAAGTAGAACAAAACAATTTTTAAAAAATAATTTTTTTTGTCTTTATATTTATATATGATTTTTAATAATTAATAAGTTCAGCTTGTTTTTTTTTTTTTTTTTCTTTAGCTCAATTCAAAGATTACAGTCTAACATTTTTTTCTTTCATAAAAAAAAACCCAACAAACCCAAAAACAATGTTCTACAAAATACTCCCTTGTTGATTACATTAGTACTTAATATTTATAATTGCTGCTTAGTGTTTGAACTTTAAAAAGAAAGGAAAGCAACAATGAAATTGAAACAAAGAAAAGAGCGTAGAACATGGACCACGAGGAAAAGAAAAAATAAGATGAGAGGATAGGCAGGAATGGAGTCATCATAGTGGTGGGATCAAGCTTCTTGTCACCGAATGTTAACATAAGCTTCTTGTCATCATGATAGATAGCACTAATAAACTAGAGTTGTTAAATCACCAGTGTATGAAACACAGTAGGAAAATGGTTGAAAGCTAGTCAGCTGTCAGAACCTTTTTATATTTTCCGTTCCTTTTTTTTATTTTTTTTTGGGTCACCGCTTATCAGAACTTACCACAATGTTTAAATATGGATATGTGCTACTCATTCAGGCTGTCATCTTTAAGGTTTTAAATAAATAGATAGCCCTTTAAGGAGCACCAATCATAAGGTTTACAACCTATTTCGAGACGAAGCTGCTGCCATTTTATCATGACACAGAGTAGTGTGCATTGAACTAAGTTCTTACTAGTTAAAAGATTTAGGAGGAATTACACTAGGTAAGCTAAAACAGGTCATTCTTATGTTAATAGTCTCCAATACTTGAGTATTACCGCTAATAGACCTTCTTTGTTGCAAGGTTACAACTTGGTTTGTGGGTGGGGCACTCGGCCGCACCATTACAGACGTCTAATGCCCTTCCACAGTAAATTGGACGAATCAGTCTCCCCGTGTATTGGGTGCAGTTCAGTCAACTACTTTTTAGCAGCTGATAGATTATATTACACTTATCTCAGCCATTGAGATGAGTACAACTTTAGTTGTTTTGAGTACAGCCTATATCTTTTTCTTACTTCCCAGGTCATTATCAAATTAAACAAATTATAAGAAAAACAAAGAAAACAGAAGAACACAAAATAACATAAAAAGTGAAGCCATGATTTAGTTCTTACCAATTCCCATCTAGATCACTAGTATTCAGCTCACTTCAAGAAACATCAAAGCCAAAAGGGTCAAGCCCATTGTTCTGTTCACAATCCCAAACCACTGGTCAGAGTTAAATCTTGCTTAGTATTCCATCACTATTTTAGTTTACATGTTTATCTTAAACAGTGTTGGATATGGGCCATCTGAGATTGGACCTAAATGGGCTATGTCTTATCAAGTGGGTCTTGGCGTTTGACTTGCTAGATTGTCGGGGTTTTATCAATCCAGGTTGGAAGCTGAGTTGGAGCAAAGTGTTGTCAAATGGCCAGTAAGTAAAATGCGGATATATGTCCACATTGGACCTTAGGGTTTTGGGTGTCTGTGTTATAAACTCTTCTAATACTGAGGCTTTTGAGCCTTGGTATTAGGATTGTTTCCTTAATTATCAAAAAAAAAAAAAAAAAGGGATATATGTGTGGCAGGGTTTGATAATAGAATAATAGGACTTAAGATACAAGGCCACGATTAGAAAAATGTTGGGGAATAGATTTGTGATGTTGGTTCCCTTATTCAATGAGCTCGAAGTAGATTTGTAGAAATAAAAGGAGCACAGTGCATGCATAAGGATTCATCACTTCAAAATGAAGGATACTAAGAGACATGATAACAAAATATTTGTGTTAAAGATGATTGTTATAGCTACTAAGGTGGACATTCAATTATTGTTCTCACCGTGTGACATGTTATATGCCTTCTTATCATATTTTGCCATACATGCTTGCCTAATAACATTTCATGTTAAAACCTAATTTTAGCTACTGAAATTAGAAAGAATAAATTCGTATAATATAAAAATTCAAGGAATGATTCAATACATGCTAGAAAACTTCGTAATTTTGTTATTTATTTCGCTTGCCATCTCTTGGATTTATAGCTTAGAGGTCACAAATGTCACTTTTATCAACTAATTCTTCTTCCATTTGATCCATACAAATTGATCTACTATCAAAATTACATGTTGCTTTAGAAAATGCCCTATGATGAGTACCTGGTTGCATGTTAAGATCCTCTTCGGCCTCTTTCACTGCTTCTCTAATGAACTTGATAGATTTTGCAAAAGCTATATTTATTGGAGATAAGAAGAATCATATGTTAGTCCATTTTTATTTATCTTGGCAAACTTTAACCACTCGGGGTCAATCACATGCAATTGTGCAAAGGAGTTATCTTGCAAGTGTTTACTAGCCTTGACTAACCACCTACAATGTACACTGTTGGGAGGTTACTTATTAACCCTCATGTAGCGCAATGGAACCTCATCTAATTGTAGCTTGAGACAATATAGATGAATTCAGATGCATCGAAATCAATAAAGACAAAAAAAAAAAAAAAAACATGGTGATTGCCCTTCTTGTATCTAACAAATCCAAAATCCTATTTATAATCAGAAGTTTTCTTAATACTCTCAACCACAATACCTTGCTTTTTTGCTATCTCATTTAGGAAATGCTTGAAGATCATTTTTAGACATATAGTGGCATCATCTTTTTTCCAAATTGTGCAATGCACCCTACCCAGCGATTAGTTTGGACAATTTCACATTTTCTTATATTTTGCAAAAATTAACTGAAGCCTTCTAGAGCGTATGGTTTAATGCCTCAAAAACTCTATCATACTAAATTCTTCCTCAACGAAAGTTTTATTAATGTCTTTAATGATTCTGTCCACTATGTCAATCTCATCATCACATCAAAATGTCACCTGAAAAATACTTTAGGCCACATTGTCCTTCTTTCATACATTTCAACAATCCATGAATCACCATTAATGCAATTGTCTCTAACTAATTTTAACTATCCCCATTCAAATTCATTTACAAAAGAGCTCTCATCATGGTACCTACAAATTAAATAGTAGTGCCAAGTGTCAAGTTTCTCAAATTTACCCAAGCAATTTCTCAGTAAATACAAACTAACCTATGTTGTGCTTTAAGAAATTCATGATGAATGTTGCCTTTGATGAGGCATCTTGATTTGTCATTCCTAAACTAGAAATTTTATCACTTACTGCTTCACGAAAGTTTTAGAGAAGCCACTAAAATGATTCTATATTCTTATTATGTAAAATAGTGGCACCAAATACATAGGTACTATGATGTTATTGATGCCCGAGAATATAATTTGTCTTGTAGCTGCTGTCAAAAACTAGAATGTCACCAAATACATCAAACTCATCCTTGGACATCCATCACACCAAAACAATTTTGTTAAATCACCTTTATTATCTATTGTGTACTTGATTGTCATATTTTTTTATTCATTTTAAGCATTTCAAATAATAATAGTGCGGACAAGCATCACCGCCTCTAATCATTTTAGCTTTTCCTTGTACATAATTATGGTAAAGCACAAAACGATTAGTTTAATTCCCAAACTGACCATTATACTCAACATTGACTTATTTGAGATGTTAAATAATCGTACAATTAAAATAATCAAAAGTAAGTCAATTGAAGGTTAAATAGGACAATTGTGCTTTCATGAATAACATGATATAGAGTATGAAGTTGGATCAACGTCACCTATTACATAACAGGCGATGAGTGGTTTCATTTGTTTTCCAGAGGTTGGTTGTGTTTGTGCACAAATCAAGTAACTTTGTAAAGCCTAATAGTACAATTGTGGGCAATGTGAAAACTAGTCTTGCAACCACATCACGTTTCAAGTTTAGTTTTTCACTTTCAACACTAGTTCTTTGTATTTCTTCTGGAATCCCTCACAAGAAGAAACCATGCCCTATTCTTAATAAGTCCATCATCACTTCTTTATAAGGTGTTTTCGTGAATATCAACACTAGATTCTTGACTATATGCAATTTAGAATTCCTCAGCTTCCTTGATAGTTTTATAAGTTAGCATATGAACTCCAATTGGATCAAGTGGTTGTGAAAAAGTGCTCCCATGATTGTCATCAATATGTTCATCTTCATCACCTAAACCTACTTCTTGGTTATAGCTCTCATCATTATTTGATGAATCATGTATGTCACATCATCTTTGGCAATCCCTACCTATGGGAGGGGGACGCCGTCTACCACATTCGAGAATAGAAGTATCATCTCAGAGAGAATGATAAAACATTTATCAACCACAAGGATGCTTCAAAACAAGTCAAGGAGATGGTGGCAGCCAATACAAAATGATGGTGCCTCACAACAATAGTCCAGTCACAAGAATTCTTCTATGGCAAAGATGAGCCGGGCACTAATCTAAGCCAATGGCACATGGGTCAAAATTGTGCATAGGCCCACAAAACCCAACATTGGGCTCCAAGAAAGTCTAATCAAAAGCTGAACATCTCATCTTAAATTCAGAACTGACTTATTATCCACATCAAGGAAGTTAAGAACCTTCTAGAATTGGTTCTCAATAATGAGGGGAGATGTAATCCGAGAGGATTTTTGAGAGATTTAGGATTGGGGAATGCCCTTTTGAATGTTTGAGGGTGAGAGGTATTGTTAAGGAAAAAAGAAAAGTTATTGTAATGAGGGGCCGTAGCACGTTGGAGCTTACCGTAATGCTTTGCATTTTGAAATTAGTATATATTGTGCCAAATCTATCGTAGCACTTGCCCATTGGAATTAGCATGCTATAACTTGCCAAAACTTGCTATGGCATACAATGGTGAATTTTTTTGCTTTTTAGGGTTTCCTAATTCTTCAAGGACTCTTACACCTCTTAGAACATCTTGAGTTATAAAAGGAAGGTTCGGGGTCTCTTCTAAAGCATCCAAAAATTTATCCAAATTCATAAAAGTCTTATTAAAGACTCATCAAAGATTTCTTGAAAACATTAGTAATCATTCTACTACAATCAGAGATTTCACTTCTGATAGAATCAAGCATTGATCAATCCATTTCCAACCATCCCAGGGTAAAGAGTTGGAGATTTCAATAGTTTGGAATAAGTTGACAAGAGGAGATTTGGGTTTATTCTTGAATTCTTGTTAGAATTAAATTGAAGGTTTTTCTAAAATTGATTGTAAAACAAGTTTTGCTTTTATTGGTTAATTTAATTTATCTTTTCTCAATACTTGATTGTTGAGCTTGGGTTTTTTGATTATTATTTATGATATGTTTTTGGAAGTTAATCATGTTTCAGAAAATTATAAATCATTATACTTGTGGTCAGAAATTGGACGAAAATGGACATTTTCAACTTATGGCATTATTCAACTTGACGTGGACTTGTGAAATAGTCATTATTCAACTTCAAAATAACAATAAATAAAAAAAATTATTAATTTATATAAATTTTACTATAAATTTAGTAAAAAATAAAAACCTCCCACATTATATGCATGTTAAACAAGATTGAAAAATTCAGAACCATACAATTCTACTTTCTATTGTAATATTATCCCATATATATATATATATATATATTACAAAAACTAATATGTAATGAATATGGTAAGATTCTTTTAGTAGCTATTTATTTTTATCTGTAAGTGAAGTTCTCCCCTTGCACGTAAGCACAAGTTGGCGCTTTGCATCTATACTACAATGTGTTCGTAAATAATTAGTTTCCTTCTTTCTTTGAAGTTACATACAATTTTAGACATATAGTAGGTAATTGTTTCATTATTTTCATTATTAATTTTGGTAACTAAGTTTACTTATTTAGTTTTTTTTCATATAGATAAATTAATTATAATGCCCTTCATTTGAATAGAGATATTGATTTTTAGAAACATAAAAAATTTTAAAGTTTTCTGGTCTGTCCCTATTTCCCATTCTCCATATTCTTTTGTTTCATTATTTTCATTATTAATTTTGGTAACTAAGTTTACTTATTTAGTTTTTTTTAATATAGATAAATTAATTATAATGCCCTTCATTTGAATAGAGATATTGATTTTTAGAAACATAAAAAATTTTAAAGTTTTCTGGTTCTGTCCCTATTTCCAATTCTCCATATTCTTTTGTTCTCCCTGATGCAAGAATACTATGAACTAGATCTAGCGTACGTGGTGGCTTTTCGTATATGCATCTGTGCACACTTGGATATGCAAATTGGGAAATTGACTAATATCAAGCCAAGAAGGATGAGAAATATGATCAGAAAGAGTAACTATCTTACTTGTCCCTTGAGGATGAAGTGAAGTTTTGAATTTTGCAACAGTAATTGCAACTCTAGTCTTTTGTTTCTTACAGATTGATGATGTTTTGATGAAGTGACCCGAGCATCATACAGGCCTTTCTAGTATAGATAACAATTGGAAAGTAATTACTCCTATATTTGTGGGGTAAAGTCTAGATATACAATTATTTAACTTCTCACATTCCCTTTATTAACAATGATTGAAAAATAAATTTAGGCTTTTTAATTTGATAAATATTAAAGGGTACTGATTACATGTAAGAAAGAGACAGAAAAAGGTGTTCTCACTATCAAGTACTGATTATTTATAAGATTATATGGTTGTATTTATTTGTTTCTTTATTTATGTTTTGGTTATTATATGACATATTTAGTTGCAAAACATTCAAAGTTCTCATGTCTTTCACTTGTCCAAGCGATAATTGGATTTGGGTTGACTGGACTGGGCCAAAATCAAGTCAGGCTGATACGGGCTAGGTTGATGGAACAGGCTGAACTAGACCAATGGAGTGTTGGATTGAGCTTGGTCTAAACTGGACCGGGCTAGGTATGTCCTGGTCCCTGGGCTTAATAAGCAAAAGCGGAGAGAAGCGACAAAGCTTTCATTGTTCGTTGTGGACAAGTTGTCATTGGTTGATCAAAGCGATAAAGCTTCGTTACAAGTGCACACAGAGAGAGGAGAGAGAGAGAGAGAGAGAGAGAGAGAGAAGAAAGAAGAAGAAAAGAAGAAGGAAGAGACAAAACTAAAGGTATTGGAAAGGAAGGGAGGATATGGCTTCGGATGGAAATAAGATAACGACAATACTGGGTTTCAGCCACAAGAGCCAATGCTTTTGCCATTGGATGCGGCTTGTTTGGCACGATGGCACCATGAACCTATGCTTCAAGTGCTATAGAGATCTCTGAATCAAAGAAGAACAGCAGAAGATACGTCGGTTGCCAGGACGAAGATACAGACTAGAGGAAGCCTGAACGACGTTGATAACTCCGACAAAGCTAGACAATGCAGCAAGATGAGACTCAACATCGGAATGTCAATCATAACATAATATTTCATAATCAACACATATATATATAGCTTGACGATTACCCAAGTTAGGAGTTTGAATATATGGTGATCGTTGGCAGGGATCCATGCACTCGGGACTCTATTTTGTAACCGCTTTCATTTTTAATTTTTCTGCTTAAGGACATATTAAGTAGTGCTTTTGTCTTTTTATTTATTGTAAAATATATAATTAATTAGTTAATTAGTATATTTTAGTCACGTAGCCCATGAGAATGAGTGGCATATGTTGGTCAATACATGGCTGATTAATCCTAGCCAACCCTCAGTAAGGTGGTGGAATTTAGCTTTACTCACATGAAAAATTTGGGTTTTAGGGGTTTTGCTAGAGTTTAGAAAAGAAACAAAAAAAACAAGAATTTTCTTAAACTCACTGAATGAGTTACAAAAAATAAATAAATAAATAAAATTAAAGACAATTTTGATATTTAAAAATAAAAACTTACTTCCATCATCATGTGTAATGAAGTACCAATATATACTAAACCTATTTTTGTTAATTCATTTTACCTAAGCTCGCTTTCTATTAAAGAAGCCTCAATTAAGATATTAGAAAATTGGAACTTGATTTGGATTCCAAATACTTGAGTTATGCCAATATTATGTTCTTTAAGTGTAAGACTGGCAATTCTTGACTGATTTGATGATGGGAAAAAACTTTTTGACTCAAAATGGAAGACATAAGAAACATATTTAATGATACTTAATATTATGACCTAGTGGTTAGATTTGTGAGTGATGCTAAAGTTGGAAAGACAGTTGTCTTATATTTTCAGTATTAATCAAAAACAAATATTTAATATAAAAGATAATTAAACTAGTAGAAAATCAAACCTCATTAGAAAAAATTCGATAATACACCAGAAGTAACATGTGTATAGTCAATGGAACTTATTTAAGAAAACCTCTAAAATCTAACAAAAATTAGAAAAGCAGTACTAATTTCTACAATCGATGGAAACATAGTAAGAACAATGAACTCTTCTTAAACAGCAAGATCTCTGAATCTGAAAAATGATTAGGGATGAGTAGACTAATTTAATAAATAATAACACACACCTATAAAAATAAGAGACAAGTATACAAGTTATAACAAAAAATATAAAACATACAATAAATTCATAGTTATCAAGACTTTAGGGAGTTTATAAATTTCGAGCATAAACAGTACAATAATTAGTTATCCTGGCAAGTCTCACTCTACCAATGTTCAATCATACAGTCCAATAATGACAACTCAACATAATAGTCTAGCACCACTCTTACTAGCTAATGATACAATTGAAGGCACATCTAGTCTAATACTTAATATCATTAGTTACAGTGTTTTAATTATCCAAAACTCCCTTAAATTGTTTTTTAATAATAAATAGAAACAGTTTCAATAGGAAACAAAAGTTTTATTCGTAGATGTAAATAGTGTTTGATAGTTTTTCAAATAAATTCAATTAAGTATATACATGACCCTTTTTATGCACCTATTAAATAAATCATTTTAGTTTTTCAAAAATTAAGTGCATCAAGTAATAAGTCATGTAAAATTAATAGTTATAATGATATGAAAAATTATAAATACTTATAAATGTATATTATCATTCACTGAATCGGTGAAATTCAAACAGTTTAGTCTTTGTTGATATGGGCTCAAAGAGAACCTTCCAAGAAATTTAAAATCATGAAATAATAAAATATTTATCTTAGGGCTCTAATATATTTAAAAATTGAATTAATAAAAATTTTCAATCAAAGCCCGAGTTAAAGTTAGGTGTTCATGCCCAAAATCCATATTGGAGCCATTAGAGTCCTGAATCAACTAAATAAGCCATGAATTGAGTATTAAGATATTTAACCAATCTCTTAAAACATAAAATTGATTTGTTTAAACACTAGACCATCATCTAAAGTATAGAACTGACTTGAACTAGCCACTAGAGTGCTGAAACAACCTTGAATTGACCATTAAAGTTTGAACCGACCATGAATCAGCTACTAATATATTGAACCGGCATTAAAGCACTAAATTGACCCCAAACTGGCCATTAAGATATTGAACTAGCCCTATTAAACACTAAATCAATTGATAGAACACTAAATCGATTAATTTGGCATATAACCGGTCATTAAAATGTTGAACCAGTTCATATAAGCACTAAACTAGTCAAACAAGGTATTGAACTAGTGAAAAAAGTACTGAACTGATGAAGCGATACACTGAACTAGTCAACTAACCCTATGAACCGGCTGAAACTCTCTTAAACTAGCTAGCAATCCCCTAATTAGTTCATTTTTGTGGATTCATAACCTTGATCCAACACCACATCCCAAAACTAGTCCAGACTAGAACCAAGCCAACCTAAAACACATTCCAACACTGACCTATAACCCGATCTAGTCCATGCCTAATCCAATCTAGAACTAGAACCTGAATCCATTAACCTAGTTCAATCTAGAACCCTAATCTAGTTCAAGGAATAAGATTATTTTATGACTTGAGTGTCACCTTGAGTCTTCTTCCCAACTCAGAACCCCCCCAACCTAGAGTCATCTCATACCAAGTGGAAATTTCGACATCTATGACTAGCTTAGCCACCGTCAAGGATATTGAAGATAGTCTAGCAGCAAATCCTCAAAAATACAGTGAAAAATTTCTATGATGATTCTAGAATTGGCCTAGTAGAACTAGTCAACTCGAAGCTCCTCAAAACAAATAACTAAAAATTGCACATAGAAAAGGAGATTAGGAATGAAGTTTTATTGGGGTTTTCATTCCTCTATCCCATGCCTATATATATATATATAATATATAGATATATGTGTGTGGGTAATTTGAGAATAGAGTCACACAATCTTTTCAATCAAATTGGAAAGCACGATTAGGGTTTAGAAAAGGACGGGGATGAAGATTGGATCCCAATTTTGAGATTTTGCAATTTAGTCCTTGCTTCCTTCTTCTTCTCATTTTGGTCACCAATATTTTCCCTTATTCTCGTCTGAACTCTGAAACTTTTAAATTTCTTCAATTATATCCTCTAACTTTTTTAATTAGACCCTTGAACTTCTATTTCTTTCAATTAAGTCCTTTAAATTTCTAAATTTCTTAATCAAACCCTAAATTGAGGTATTACATCAAATCCTAAAAAAAACTTGAAATTTACAAAAGATAGAATCCTCCTTCCAGGGTTATTCTCAAAATAAAATGATAATGATTAAAACGGCCGAAACTCCACTTTAAAAGCGGAAGTTGAAATATTTGATTGATTATAACAGGGTTCATCCAAAGTTGTTTTTAATACTTTACAAGTTTCCTAATTTTTTATATATCAAAAATTATGGCCAACCTTTTAAACTTTTAGCAATCTAGTAGGTCTAGAAAATTTTTGAGTCACTTGTCATCTATCAATTTCCTTTGGTTTGCAATACTTGCAATGTTCTTCTTTCCTCGATGATCAAGTGCTTGGATTGGATTTTCTATGACTATTGATGATTGGTAGACAGAGAAGTCAACATTTTGTTGATTTAACTATCTTCATTTCACTACTAAAAAAAATCAATTTAGTGACCGCATCATTGGTCACTAAATGCAAAGGGCTGTTTACCACTGAACGAATCAGTAACCAATTTTATAACCGATTTGTTTGGTCAGAAAAAAAGTCTCATCACTAATTATTTTAGTGACCGCGAAAATCGATCACTAATGGAGTCAGTAATTCATTCTTTCACTACATAGTAAGTCGGTCACTAATTAGTGACCGCTAATAGTTTGGTCATTAAAGAGTGACTACAATCTGCAGTCACTAATTAGTAACTGATTTTTTTTTTTTTTGTCATTGATTATTTAGTGATCATTTTATTAACAAAATTAGATACATATTTAGTGACCCCGTAAACGGTAACTAATTAGTGACTGCCATTTTTTCGTCACTAGTCAGTCACTAATTAGTGACCTTATTAGCCTTATTATTCTAACTGTGTGCGGTGTTGCAATTGGGTCACTAATTTTGTAACCTCCTTGTGACCCATTTTAGGGTCATTAGTACTATAATTGCTATAATACGTATATATCATTCAATTCACATAATACATATCAATCATTTGTATTCCTGTAATTCCTATAATGCATATCTATCATTTCAATTGTAATTCACCACAAGCATATATGAAAAGTAATTAAATATTAGAATGCAATTATTTTCAAATATGAAAATTTTAATATTACAATTTGATAATTATATTTAAAACAAAAAAATGAAATAAGAAAGTAAATTTTAAAAACATAACGATGTTAAATTGTAATTTCACTGGTGAGTGCCTTCTTTAGTCCTCTCATTTTGGCTTGATAATGCACCTTGTATTACATTGAAAATTTCCATAATTGCAGCTATTGTAGCCATTATAGCCTCTTCTCTAGTCTTTAGTGTCTCTTCTGTTAATTTCTTGATCTCTTCAAGCACTTTATGGCTCTCTTGATGCAGGTGCTTGTCTATCATTTGCAAATGCTTTAGCAATCGCCTCTTAAATTGATCCGATTCCGTGAAGATGGGACTCAGATGAAATGCCAATGGAAGTAAGCTTTTTCCAATGATAGGTGTTCTCCAAAATCATAAATTCGATTCTTGCAAGGTCCACCATTGATTGCAAGCCATTTTTATGCATTAAATGAGTTCTCTAAATTAGTATTGCTGCTATATTGATTGCAATATGATTGCTCATACCCCTCCTAGAAATAAATTAATGACAAGTATACAATTAATATAAATCAACATCAATGATAACTAATCACATTACCTTTACATAATAATAAGACTAAAATAGAAGAAATAAAATAATAGATGATAGTAAGAAAGCAACTTCAAAAATATATATCAAATGACTTCTACTTAAGAATGTAACTTTATTCATATGTACACAACTAACTGCTTGTAACCGAATGGAACTATGCTTGTAATTGAACCAATCGATACCTGTAAGACCTAGACTTAGATTTGGTACCATAAATGAAGAGATGTACATGTAACTGAAGGGGATGTACTTGAAACTGATATGAGATCTGCCTGTAACCAATATAACCATACTTGTAACTAATTGAGATCTACTTATAACCAGTTGGAACTATGCTTATAACTAAACAAGTCTAAGTCACAAGCATCCATTGGTTCAGTTACAAGTAGGTTTATATTTAGTACAAGTAAATCTCAGTTCAATTTTAAGCATATCTCCGTTTAATTATAAGCAGATATGTCCCTCTATTCAACTAAATCTAAGACCAAGTGTTTGCAGGCAATGATTTGTTCAGTTACAAGCAAGGTTCTGTATGGTTACAAGGTAAGCTTGTTTAGTTACAAGCACATCTATACTTAGTTATTTGCATATATCTTTATTGATAGAATGAAAAATAATCTCAATCTTACAAGCATTAATTGATTTAGTTACAAGTAGGGTTTGTTTTATTAGAAGCAGATCTCTGTTCATTTGCATATAATAGGTATTAGAAACTATTGGAAGTATATTTGCTTAAACAGAGCATATAAATGACTTATTAAATAAGCCACATATAAAGTTAATAATCACATGATTAATAGGTTCAGTGGGAAATCAAATGCTTTAAACTCTTTGTTAGGAAAAAGTAGCACCATAATAGAATATCTATTAGTGAAAATTACAGTAGTGAATTTTAATCTATTGTGAATTAGACATCAGAAGCTTATTTAAACCTTGTTCAACTTCTTGTCTACATAATCACCGCTCCTTGTTTTCTCTAGTGAGTATGGTCATGGATTTAATTTGGCTGACCCTTACTGGATTGTTGCTTTATTTATTTTATAAATTGTGTTCTAGTAATTTCTCTTATGAGTTTGTTCCCATGAGTGCCATATAGCGGTATCATGGTATGGTAACCATGTGTACATCTCCTATCAGATTATAATAGTTTTGTCAAATTGCAAGTATGTCAATTAGAGATGTTTGTTATTTAAAACAAATAATAGTTTGGATGTACAGTATCACCTAAATTTATTACAAAAATTGTCCCTCTTATCTCGGGGGACTTGTTCCCATGTTGCATGTGGCCCCATACACCTCCCAAGAATGGCCATTATTTAGCGAGTGACACCCTCGGAATGAAGCTACCAATGCAAAATGAATGAAATTCAGTTGCAGCAATATACACAAAAGTTAAGACTAAATAATAAAATTAGATCAAGTTAAAGTAAAGTCTACCTATCATGAAATAGGTTGAATGAGTTAGTGGCCATTAATATGGGTAGGTTCAAAACTCGTTGATGAGAGTTGACCTTATGTGTTATGCTAGAAGGAGAAGGTTGGCCCTCATGTGCAACGTTAGATGGAGAGGGCTAGCCCTTATGTGTAGTGTTGAACGATATATCCACCATTCGCCTACTGCCCATTGACTCTTTTCGAAGATTAAAGTCATCAAGTACTTGGTCAAATGACAAAGGCACCTCGTCGCTAGTGTGCCTGTCGCCAAAACCACATCCACCTCTGCCACACCTACTAAGTCCTTGGGACCTGTTAGAAGACCTCCTATACATACAGCATGCATTACCAATGTAATCTTTTTTATATAATCTAAATTTGAAATTTGAGAGAATAAAGAATAGAGGTTACTAATTGTTTTGGTAGGTGAAATGAAGCAGTAGATAGCTGGATGAGTTAATACAAAGTAGTGTGTGAGGTAGCCACGTAAGAAACTGATCTATCAACATTTCAAGAAAGATACATCTTTACATGTTCTTGCTTCTTGAAAGTCCAAAAACAATATGCATAAAATCAGAAAGTTCAAATTTTAAAGTCATTGAATTGCTGTAGATAAATGATATGTCTAACATAGACAATAATATATGTGCATTTGAATCAACGCATCAAGTGAATATTCAAAATTGAGATTGTTTAGTTGTTAGTGTGAGAAGATTGAAAAGTTCAACAAAATCACATGAAGAGTTCAACAAACAAAAAATAAACCTTCCATAGCTCGTCGAACTTCAAACAAAAACAAAATATTGTAAATATATGAGGAAGATTATCTTGTACAACATTAAAATTATATTTCTGAATATTTTGGAAATGCTATTAGACATTCAATATAAAAATGATTGGTCACCATGCCCCAATCCCAACTACTATTTGAATCCAAAACATTCAAACTTGGGTTCAGATTCCTCCATATCTCTATTTTCAAATTCACCTTGCTCTTTGTCTTCATCTCCATCCTCTCTCTTCATGTACTTGGCTACGATTGGATGGGTCAAACTTTCTCAATAAATACCTCAATTAGTTTCGCACTATGATCTACTAAGATACTAGGATAGTCAAGTTCAATATCAAGCAAAATTTGAAATGGTGCCGCTGCGTATTTTTCTTGAAATGGAGCATCAGGTATAGGAAGATCGCGTTGACTCTGCCTTGCTAGAAAGGGCATTTGAATTGTACTTCTTACTTGTACTTTACACACTACATGCTAGTCACGTCTCTTCCTAGTGTTTCCGAGAAAACTTGTGCGGTAGACTTGTTGGGCTTGTTGAGCTAATAAAAATGGATCATTAGTGTTGAGTTTCTGGGTGTGATTGATTTCAACAGGCCCAAATCACATATTCACTCTCATATGGCTATGGGACACATCATACTAATGACATTTTAATAAAACAACATGATTTTCCATTCCAAAGTATTCCAGTTCCAACACCTCTTCTAACAATCCGTAATAATCAACCTTTTTCAAAGTATTCATTGTGGATTTATGTCACCTACAATCAATCATGTAAAATTTATACCCATTTACAAAATAACCATTGTATATTTTCACCAACTGACCAGCCCCTCATGCTATGCAACAAAATATTTCATCAACCATATGCTGAGGATCTCTCACTTGTGAAATTATATTTACATAATTTTAGCTATCATGATACAGTTAGTGGCTAAAACTGTAACTTTGTTAGACATACTTGATCTTGCAACTATCGCAAGAATTTGGAATCCATAATCTTCCCAAGTTCTCCTCTAGAAGGCTTGAGTATAGCTTGTACATGTCTTCATCAAACTTGCAAGACAAATCTAGAAAACAATCACAATCAGTAAGTTAGGACTATTTCTAAGGGCATTATAAACTACGTGTTATGAGAACTCGCATGGTAAAATAAACTTCTTCACAATTTAGGAGCATATATCTATGTGTTACCCAATATTCTGCGTAGTTGTGAAAATGTTGCTGATTTTTTTAACTCCTAAGAGGTCTACCCGGATGATGAAAAATTAAAAACTAAATAAGTAACTCCACTTCCCCACCATTGTCATTTCTGGGCAGTTGGTTTAATCTAGTATGTATATTGGAATCAAAGTATAAAGAGTAAAATGTTGCTACTAATAATGTAAGCCTCTACAATAGAAATTTCGACATGTGTACAGTTTTTCACATTTTACTTTAAATGATGTAGAAATCTGTGAAAATATAGAAACTATATTGATTCGTGCATGTGATAATCAACCAATGCATAAATGCAAAACTATACATTGTCAAATATAGTACTCAGTATTATATATTTCAAATGGATACAACCAATGATACTGTACAGGTCTACCAACTTTTACTTCATAGGTCAAGTGGATGGGAAGATGCTCCATTACGTTGTAGAATGCTGGTGGTAAGATTTTTCTCTAATTTACATATCATCTCTACAATATTCTTTTCTAGAAGTTGCATATGTTTTACATGCAAACAGTTCAGCATATGTCCTTAAAGAAAATGCTCAACTACAATATGGCTTCCTACATTGGTTTAGGTAAGAGGTCACAGAAAGCAATTTAATGTAAGCTCTACATGAACACGTGGCAATTATGACTCTTTATTGCATAGAACTTCAACTCATTTTCATTCACATACTAGGCAATATTTGAAGCATAACCATTATGAAGTTTCAACACTTTCGTCCATGTGCACACTTCTTTCACTTGTTTGGCACTTAATATGTAAGTTGCCTTGGGTTTCACTAGTTGTCCTCTATTATTCTAAAACATATGCAGTTCAGGTCGATCACAATACAACTCTAAGTTTTTCTTGGCATTTTCATTGTCCTTCAACCTTCCCTTCTCTTCTAGCACAGTGTTGAATATATTTTCAAATACATTTCTCTCAATATGCATCACATTCAAGTTATAGCAAATAAGATTTGTGGACCAATAAGATAACTCCCAAAACATGCTTATTCTAACCCAATTATGTGTATCGCCATAGTTAGGCAAATCTTTAGGATTCTTATCTTGATCATAACTCTATGAAGGCAATACAGATGCTCACCTCTTGATTTCTATTCTTGATAAACATAGAGGAGGATTGTTTTCTTCACGTTGACCTTAGACAAACTGTTAACTTTGTGATTGGTAGGTGTGATTGCAAGGCAAGAATTGATGGTGATAATCAAACTGTGAGTACTATCGTCCACTACTTAGACAAAAAGGCTTTGTACATTCTATATAATATGAACATGACAATTTATCATGATTGCTCCAGTTGGATACTATGCCATAGGCCGAAAGTCATTAATTGTCGATATAAAGGCTACCCTTATAAAGAAATTCTGTTTATTGAATGCATCATAGATCTCAACTCCTTCACACCATAATAACTTTAATTCATCAATTAGAAATTGCAAAAATATATCTACTTTTTTTCAGGGAATTTTAGACTTGGAATAAACCATATTTAAGAAAATATATGATTCTTCCATTACCATTCTCGAAGGAAGATTGTATACTACCAACATTACTGGCTAGTAAGAATTAGGAAAAATATTGTTGTTGAAAGGAGTAAATCCAACTGTGCACATTACTAGGTGAATATTGCTTGGTTCAAATACAAATTGAGAATGAGAATGATCGAAGGCTTCCATGCTTTATTATGCGCAAGGTGTACCATGTTACCATCTTCACATAAATTATTGAAGTGCCATGTCATCTCCTTTGATGTATTCTTTGACATATAAAGCCTTTAAAGTCTTGGGATTAGAGGTAAGTAGTGCAAAATCTTGTATGGCACATCTATTCTATAGCCTACATTTCGTGGCTTGTATTTCTCATGACAGCATATCATGCATTTTGTCTTCTACATGTCTTCTTTGTAATATAACATGCAATTTTTCTTACAAACCTTGATCTCTCATAAGTCAACCTAAGTTGGGCCATCATCTTCTTTGAATTGTACAAGTTATTTGGGAACATTGCATCTTCTAGCATCGTGTTTCTTATCAATGTTATGATGTGATCTATACATAATTGGGTAGATTGAAATCGGACTTAATATTTAACATTTGCGACACTGCAGCCAATCTTGTCTATTTAGTACAACCTTCTCATAAAGGTTCCTTGGCATTTTTTAACAATTCAAAGAACTTCTCAGCTTCTGAGTGTTGTTGTCTCTCTATTGAATGCTCATACTTAGGAAATGACCAATCAAAATTTGGCCCTGTAGCATCCAAGATCATATCTCTTATCCCAAAGTTCTCATCATTTATAGATATAGAAGTTTCACCAATTAGGCCTCGCTGAAAAGGTTCTTCATGAATTTTCCAAGTAGTGTAGCCTTTGTCAAAACCGTAACGTACAAGGTGATAGTGTAAAGGTTCACGATCATTGAATTTCTAATTGCGACACTTTAAACATGGACATTTTATACAACTATCATCCACAATGTCTGGATGGAAATATGCAAAATCCAAAAAGTATATTACCCTAGCAAACTCGTCCCTTAGAAACCCATTTGCATCCAAGCACTGGTACATCCATTTTTGATTGTTAGCCATATTCTACGAATGACTTATTTTGGGACAAGAATAAGTAACAATATTATAAAATTTGAATGTTATCTAAAATTCCATTCCTAAAATTCTAAGGTGAGTTAAATTATTTGTACGGCAATAGTCAAACAAATGTGATAGAAAGCAAACTGGAGAAACTAAGAAAACAGAGCACAAATTCTATATACCAATCCACCCAATATAACCTCATGTAAAAAATCATTTAAACTCTCAAAGCAAGGTAATATTGAAGGAGCAAAAAAATAGTTTGATGAAATTATGTAGAAATTGAGGATAGAAAACACTTACAAATAATAGAAATAATGCCACGTGCAGGATTGCAATTGCAAAGAAGAACGTAGAATAATGGCCTACAGTTGCACCCTAGAGGAGGCAAGGCACCCGGTATCGTGTGAGTTGTCTCTCTCTCTCTCTCTCTCTCCCTTTGTTATCATAAGGTAGATCAGTGGATTTGAGACAAATTGTAAAGGGAGAAAAGTGAATATTGGAAATATTTAAAATTAGACACCTTAAGATATCCAAATTTTGGGTGAGGGGCGCCCTTCGTCACTTCAATTTTAAGAAACAAAAAAATCTAGAAAATTGGATAAAATAAATTCTAACTATTATATTCATAAATTTCAACTTCCTGGTAAAATAACAAAAATTGCAAGAGAGGGAAAGGACTTAATATTAAATTTCTATATTTAAACAAGATACATGTATTAATTAATAGAAAATATATTTACAATCATATTTCTCTCTCTCCCCCTCTCTCTCCTTATATGTATATACACACACACACATGCATGTATGTATGTAATAGTGAGATATTTTTTCGAGTATCTTAAATAGGTGTTCAACAAATTAAATCAAATTGTTTTAACTAATGAGACTGTGATTTGGTTTAATTTGGTTAGTATAGTTTGGGAAGAAATTGAATTATGTATGGTTTGATTTGATATTTGACATTTAAACAAACTATATAAACCGAACCAAATTGTATATTATATATATATATATATATACAAAATCAAATATCTTATATTTGATCTATATATAATTCACCATCTTATTTTTTGACTTCACATTTCTTCTTTTTGTTTTGTTTTATATTTGTATTAGTGTGACTGAAAATCTATTATACTCTATAAATATATTTATTCTATAATATATGAGTACTATAATCAATTGATATAGATAATGAATTTATTTAGTGAATATAGTCTATTTTATGTAGTAAATTACAAAGTATGGTTCAAAACTAAAACTGTAAACTAAGGTTTGGTTTGGTTTCTAAAAATTTCAAACCATAAGGTATGGTTAGTTTTGAAACAGAGTATCAACACTAACTAAACCAAACCATAAACACCTCTATTATCTTTCATGTAAAAATTGCATGCCCTAGGTAAGTTGTATTTCATAGTAACAATTGAATTCATATATAATATATATATATATATATTAATTAGTGAGTAAAGATGGATAGGGTTGGACTTGGTTTAATGAGCAGAGATAATGCTTGTAATTGGATTGATCTATGCCTATAGCGAAACGAGTATATGATTGTAACTTAATAGAACACTACTTGGAATTGAACATTCAATCACTATGTAACACGCAAAGATCATGCTTATAACTGAACTGATTTATACTTGTAACCAATATGAGTCTATATTTGTAAGTAAATGGAACTCTGCCTATAACCGAACGCATGAAGAGATTATGCTTGTAACTGAATTAATTTATGCTTGTAACAAATACGGGTCTATACTTGTAACTTAACAGGGATATATGCTTGTATCTAGACTTAACCTGTGCTTGGACTTTGTATAATAAATGGAGATATATGCTTGTAACTGAATAGAACTTGTACTTATACTTCCATAGATTTTTAAAATGTTCCTGGCATACTAATAATTACATGCCGCCCTGTCTTCTCCATGCAGAGTCTCTATTTCTTGCTCATAAATGATATGGAGCACCCAAAACTAACGAAGACAACTAGGCGACACCTGAGCACTGCCAAACCCTACTCCTACCATTTTCCGACCACCGCCAGAAGGAGCACCCATAACCCAGCACATCTCGTCAACCCACAACAAGCAATGACCACCCACAAGCCTAGAAGGAAGCTTGTAAGCTCTCTCTTCCTCCCCTCATCTCTATTTTGTACCCTAATTTTATTCTCATCGTTTATATTTAGGGGTGTGCAAAACCAAACCAAATTTTAAAATTTGGTTTATTTTTTTAAAATTTAATTTGGTTTGGTTTGGTTTAGAAATAATCCAAAATTATGATTTGGTTTGGTTTAAAACCAAAACCAAATCATTTTAAACCAAAAACCAATATTTTAAAATTCTTTATAAAAATATTAATATATACACACACATACATATATATAATAAATATATATTTATATATCTATATATACATATATATATACTTATA
Organism: Thlaspi arvense; assembly: GCA_911865555.2. Lineage (NCBI taxonomy): Eukaryota > Viridiplantae > Streptophyta > Magnoliopsida > Brassicales > Brassicaceae > Thlaspi > Thlaspi arvense. Next base: position 25,978 of record CAJVSB020000113.1, read on the forward strand.
TGTGTATGTACATATACACACATAGACGTACATACATAAATAAATATATATATATAAATTTTATCTACTCATACAAATATAAGTATATATATGTACATATATTTATATTGTTTATAAATATATAGATACATATATATGTAAGTACATACATTACATATTTACATGTATATATACATACATACATATATACATGTTATATATATACATATATATACTTATATGTGTATGTACACACACAAACATACATCTATACATACACACACACACACACACATACACACACACACACACATATATATATAAATTTTATATAATCATACAAATATAAATATATGTACATGTACATATATTTATATTGTATATAAATATATAAATACACACACACACACATATACACACGTGTGTGTACACAAGATATATTTGTGTATATACACACATGTGTATGTGTGTATATATATATACACATAAATACGTAAATGTGTATTTTTATATATTTATGCATGTATGTATATACCTATATATATGTGTGTGTGTGTGTGTGTGTGTGTGTGTGTGTGTGTGTGTGTGTGCGTGCACGTGCGTATATGTTATGTATCTGTGTGTGTGTGTGTGTGTGTATGTGTAGATATGTATGTCTATGTATATATGTGTGCTTGTACATGAGCACATATGTATTTATACATACATATATACATATATATATGTTATGTATGTGTGTGTATGTGTGTATATATATATGTATGTTTGTATGTACACACACATGTATCTATACATACATAAATACATAAATGTATGTATTTACATATTTATGCATGTATGTATATATCCATATGTATGCGTGTGTGTCTACGCATACATATATATTTTTATATTTATAAATAAATAAATATATATATGTATACATGAATATATACATAAATATGTTATGTATGTGTGTGTGTGTGTATATATATGTATGTATATACAAATATATATACATGTGCACACATACATATACATGCATATACATGTAAATTTAATAATAAAAAATTAAATAAATAATTTATTTAAATATTTTGAATTAATAAAAAATCAAACTTAAAACCAAACCAAACCAAAATTTTTGGTTTGGTTTAGTTTGTTTGTAATTAAATTAGTTTAGTTTGGTTTTAAAAGTATTAAAACCAAAAACCAAAAAGCAAACCAAAATATCAAAAACCAAACCAAAATTATGGTTTGTACACCCTTATTTGTATATTTTGCACTGGCCATGCATGTCAGTTTTTTTTATATATGTTGCTTTCCATTGGTTGAGTATTAACAAAACTGAGGATAAAGTGGACATTTTATATAATATTTGGGCAATTTTACATGTTTTTTGTTTTGTGGGTTGCCAGCAATCTTAGTAAATTTATAATTTTTGTACAAGTTTACAAGCATGTGCTGTTTGTCAATCATCCATTGCATGGTTCGGTATTATTCTGCCACTTTATAGTTGCTACTTATACATAATGGCAAGTGAAAAAGTTGCAAAGAAAACTGACCGAAGGGTTGCTGATGCTTCTACGAGCAGAGTAGATGAAGCTGAAATTACAGATTCAGACAAACATGTAATTGGTCTACGTTTTTTCAGGTAATATTGTTATCCATCTTAAAATTTACAAAATTTTATAAAAATATGCAACTAATAAAGTATTTTTATAATTGATTGCAGGTAGGACTTCATGAATTAGAATGCACGTATATATAGGTTAGGTTTCACATAGGGGGATCGTGCCGTACAAAATGCATGGAACGAGTTGCCCTTTAGTGAGAATGAGAGGTATGTTGAAGCTACCAAGGAAGGCAGGCAACTTTCAAGGACAAACATCATGTTCAGAGTGATGCAAAGCCTCATCATGTAAGTGCTAAGTTACGAGCATGAATATGTTAAACTATAATAACGATTATGTTAATGGTAAATTTCAAGCAAACACCTGCAATATGACAACTATAAACATGTCAAATTACATACAAAAATTGTCAAATTATAAGAACTGAATTTTTGCTTTTGGCATTATCATGGAAATAGGCGTTGTCTTTTCAAGGTGTTCTCCAACAAAATTTCAAAAGTTAGTTAGAGAATTAACCGAAGAACAGAGGTAGGATGTGAGAGAGATGGGTTTTAGGAGTTTGCTAGAGGTAGATTGCAAACTGTTGGCACTGGACCTCCACATAAAACTAGTTAACAATTTTGATTGCTATCGAAGAGTAGTGGTTGTTCAGGGCCACAAAGCTGAGGTGACAGCTGTGGATGTTGGTAAAATACTTGGCATACCTTTGTTTGGATGTCTTTAGCTCTAATTAACAAGAGGGGGAGGAAAGTGTCAAGGAGGTGCAAGCACTTAAGGGTGTAAGCCTAACTGATCTGGTGGCAAATATTAAGTTAGGTAGGGTGGATACAATATTTAGGAGATTATTCATCTTGTATACCTTGACCATGATGAATACCTTGACCATGCTCCTCTACCCAACCTTAAAGAATGCGCCCAGTCCTAGACTACTGGATATTGTAGCCGGTGTGAGCAATCAATCACAGTATAACTGGGGTCAACTTGTCACACCCTGCCCATCTTTCTGCTTTGGTGAGGCATGACAAAAGGAGGCAATAGCCAACTCTTATTGGTGACAAAAATTCGACAGCATGCCAGCCATTATAACCCATTTTCTCTAAATTTAACCTCTAGACATATATGCAATAATATTTTGGGACTACGAATCTTGTACACTTAAATAATCCAGTATATATATTCCACAACTGAAACCTAAGCATGCTATCAAATGTAGCCACACACACACACACACACACACACACACACACACACACATCACTATCATTACCTACAATTCAAAATTTATATACAATACCCCATCATACACTATACCCTTACACTCTAACTCTCAAAGAACTAAATGCAAAATAACAAAATAACTCTCAAAGAACTCCTGTTGGGCCACCTTGACCAACTATAGTGTAGGCATGAACTGTGTTGGTTGGTGATGTGGCTACTGTGTGAGATTTGAAATTTCAAAAATAAAAAGTAAGATCGAATATTAGTGAATGTCAGTAGAAATAGAGCGGTTTTAATTTCTTATAATTTACATACATACATACATACATACATATATTATATATAACATCATCAAGGAAATTGCACAGCATGGAATATTTTAGCCAAAACATCACAACTAGTCTTTTATGTCATATGAGCATAAGATCATAGGATTGAAAGGTCATAAAAAACAAAATTTTTGTCTAATCTAGGCATTCCATAACATGCTTAAAATGGAGATATAAAGATATCAAAGGATCATAAGAATCAAGATTATAAGCCATGTGGTAGGTAGTTGATGGAGTGTGCACAATCCACAATATCATCTCTAAGGGCAGTAAAACATGAAAACGTAAAATCATGAAAAGATGTCGAACACTACTACACTATATAGCCTAAGCTATAGGTCAGCACTTCAAGTCAAGCTACATAGTCTGTGGTGTCTAAGACCTCTCTAGGTCTAATGCCATAATACCAGCTATAAGACTGTCACTTGCCCTAGATGATTATCTAACATTCAAGTTTGAGTGTCGAAGCACCAAAATGTCGAAGCACCAAAATGACATAACATCGTCAACATCATATATATGCATTGGAAATCAGAATCTAAACACTCTATTTCTAGGTTTTGCCATACTGAACATACTCATGGGTTTGAAATCAAATTTGTAATCGTTCACAAGATATACATTTGAAGCTAGAAAAATCTAAGTTTAAAGGATGTGCCACTCATCGGGTGGTATACCCTATGTATAACTCGTAGGCTCGGACGGGCCGATGTTAGGCTCGACTTGATCTCCTTCTCCTACAAGTGAAGAAAATGATCATAAGTGGGATGTAATGAGATGAGCATGCAAATGCATGTCATGCACTAGGAATACTAAGTGCTAAGTTTTTCTTTCATTCGCATTGAGATTGTATTATTCTCATAGCCATCCTTAAACTTAACCCTATATGAGCTCCCCCAGTCTTTTCCCTAGCTTAGCTTATATTCACATGTATTTCCCAAATTTAAGTTTATGGTTTTGGCCTTCCTTAGCCTTCTAAACTACCCCATTTCGTGCCTCATAGGAGGTCTTAAGCTCTCTCATAAAATCCCTCACAAAACAGAATTTTCTAGTAAGAAAATTCCACACACACACACACCATGCTCCAATGGATGGGTTTGCTGAAAATTTAGGCCAAATTGGAGACTTCCTAAGTTTCATTTTTGCTAGATTGATTTAAGCATCTTTTGGCCTCTAATTGATCTTTGTTTGGGACCAATCTTGGCCTTTCATCTGGCTTAGCTAGCTAGCTCTAAGTGTAGCAACTTTGCTGTCAAGAAAATTTCTGCACATTCCTTTTTGTTATTTGGTTAGGTTCTTATGTCATTTTTGAGTTAAAAGTTGAGTTCTACTTAGTTTCTCATCAAGTTGAGTTACTCCATCTTTAAACTACACTTCCCCCTTGGTCCTAAGCCCCTTTTAATCCCTCCAAATTTCAGTCTAAACCTAGTTTAGTAGCAGAAAATTCTGTTGTTAAAATTTTTCAGCATTGCTCCATTCACTTCTCCAATTAGTTCATAAAATTTGAGCCACATTTTTTAATCTTCTTTCAATTTCTCTCTTAGGGTGACTAAATCAACATTTAAACAACATATTATGCTTGAATATGAAGCTCCTTGTAGCTTCCAATCTCTAGCCAACTTATCTCAGTGGCAGCTTCACTGCTAGAAAATTTCTAGCTTAATAGTTTTTTAGAATTCCCTCACATGGGACTATTCTAACCTATTTATTTGAGTGTAATCTACACATTCTCACCATTAACTCTCTAAATTTGATCTAGCTATCAACTAAACCACCAATTTTATTCACTCCAGGTCTCTCCTATCCCCTAGACTTTTGGCTAGCTTATGTCTTCTGTGCTGGAATTTCCAGCTAGCAGATTTTTTGCCACCTCTTCTCAATTCTTTGCATTACGTGGTGAAACTAGAGTTTAACGTGTCTTTCCTTAATTCCTCTACTCAAGCACTCTGAATTACAACTTCATACACAATCAAAAGTTGACTTTCACTCTCCTAAACCCACCTAAGCTATTTGGCTAGCAAGTCCCTTACAACTTTTTTTTCTTTTACCTGCAACCTGCTCTGTTTGTCACAACCTAGATTTCAGCTTACCTTTTTGCAATTTGCTATAATTTCTTCCATTTTCTACTAAAATCTAACCTTCCCTGGTTTCTAATACCAAATTTCAGCAACATAGATTCCATTCAAGCAAGATTTTCAAAAATTGTAGCAGCACTATATAGATTACAAACAAGCTACACAATTACATCAAGTTCATGCAAGATCTCCCTCTTGTCCGTTAGGATATGTTTCCCCATGGCAAAAATAGAAAATTTTCAGATCTCTAATAAGCTTTCTAGCCATGCAAATTGAGATTTAGGTGATATAACCTCAAATCAAGCAAAACATATGCAAAACTATGAAGATTCAAGAAGAATTGTGCAAATTTTACCTTCTCTTTCTTCTTTGCCTGAGGCCCTCCTTCTCCCTTCTCCTTGCTCTCCTTTCATGACTCACCTAGGGAATTTCCCTTAATTACAACTTGATATGCATACAAATATATAGTACAAGTTTTGGTAATTACACTTAAGTCCTCCCTTTCCTCTCAAGTCTTCAATTTCCCTCCTTTTCTTTTAATGGTTGCATCTAACTCCCTTTATTTAAATCAATTTTTTGGTACAGTTAACTCCCTAATTTATTACTTAGATCCTCTAATCCAAAATATGCTCTAAGGGTGTTTATGCTTAAAATTTTTCCTCCTAAAATTTCATTAAAATTCTTAGAAAGATTTTAAATTTAAAAATTTCCCCTGGTTTTATTTCAAAATTAAGAATTTGAGGACAATTCGTGCTAGTTCTATCGGATATTAATGCTCACCTTATGTCTACTAATATGATGCGTATGAGGGTATGAATATATGCATGCCTATGAGGTGTATGAATGCTAGAGGTGCGAGTCCTACATGCCTGACTTTGTTGAGAACGTGACTTTTGTTCAATTACAAGCATGGTTCAATTAGTTACAAAAAACTATCAATTCAGTTACAAGCACTATTCTATTTAGCTATAGGCAGACCTCAGCTCAGTTCCAAGCACATCTCAGCTCTGTTTAGTTCCATGGGTGCAATTCTTACATGCTCGACTTGGTCTAGGACGTGACATAACTAGTGTTGGATTGACTAGTGAATGAGATCCAAGAGATTCAGGGAGGTAGGGGATTCAAGAAATCACTCGATAGTTGTAAGTTTTTCTGATGGTAAACTGTGTTTTATTGTTACATTTTTTACTTGCATATTCTTACTTGAAATTCACAACTGACAGTTTTATTAGTTAATCTTTACTAAGTCTTTTACTTTTACAAATTCCCATCTTGTCACTAGAAGCTAGTAATGAGGCACCTTTGATAAGGCACTGAAAAAATAAACAAATTTAAAGGCACATTCACATTGACAGGAGACACAACTAGGTACTATAATATATCTGTTAAATTACAAGCACTCATATGATTACTTTCAGACATTAGATATGTAAAGATACAAGTATATATATGTAAAGTTACAAGCGTGTCATTTTCAAGTTATTTATATAAAGGTCGATTCATTTAAGATATTTACATATATTCTAGGGTGTTGTCCCCCGAGAAAGCACTGGCATGGATCTGGACACTATTGGCAATGGGTTGTAGTATGAGGTAAACACCAAACACTAACTGCTACATCATTAGTGCTTTTTTTATTGATTTACCATTAATTTTCTTTCAGCTCACAAAAAATATATTTAAAGATGTAATGTCAACATTTACAAGAAATTGAATCTTGTTAACAGTGCACTAATGGCTATTGCTGCAACACCCTTAACATCCACCAAATAATAGAGTGGGAACAAGCTCAAGAGAAACGCCATCAAACCTAATAGGCACCTGCTACTGCATCTCCAACGTCCACCCAACAGCAAGAGTACATACAAACTGAGGAGGCTGCTCATCAGACCCAAGAAGCATTTCAGCCAGAAGCTGAGGTGGACAAAATACAAGGGGCACCTGAGCAACAACCTAAGGAGTTGGACAAAACTTATAGAGCATCTCAGCAACAAGCTAAGGAAGTGGACAAAACACCCAGAGAGCATCTCAGCAACTAGTTGAGGAGGTAGACAAAACCTAAGGGGCACTTTAGGAAGAAGAATAAGCTAAGGAAGACCCTGTCCAATATCCACCTCAAGAACTTGCTGTTGAAGTAGACAAAGAAGTTCCTCCTCGCCAAACAATAACGCATGCTAGGAGAAAACCATTGGCAGGCTTGTCTATAAAGTAAAAAAAATTCTGCCCTTAACCCACTATTTTCATATTGTGCCCACAAATCACAATCTAATGATGATAGGTATCTTAAAATTAATTTGCTAGTTCAAATTAATTTATATATTTATATGACAATATAATTCATATATATTGTATTTATATGATAGGATGCTTGTTAGTATCATTGGATTTCACCTATCAAAATCAGACCTGCACAGTCTCTTTTATAGACAGTGGGTGTCTAATATGGTATGTATTACTTAGTTTTGATTACATTATTTAATATTGAGTTGTATTGTTTAATGTTGCTTGCCCAAATTAGGTTGTCATATTTGCTGCAACACTATGAAATCATGAACAATTAAAAGCAAATGATGTTGCAGCTTGACATTTTTTAGCCCCTTACTTATGGTGAGAATTTTTATACTATATTTGTAGTTAGTAGTTTCAATATAATCTAATGACTGTATAACAAATTTTTTTCTCATGTAGGACAAAGTAATAGTACATTTCAAGGGGACCTCCAAAGACACCACTTTCATTCAGAGTATCTTCGATCACATTTTTGTAGAATATGACATCTTCAATTACACTTGGGTAAGTTTAATTATGGTTGTAATAATGTATGTTTATTTACAATCATATTACTATTTAGTTACTATTATATCTCTGAACAGTTACTAAAATTTTATAATTATTTTAGATTTTTACTCCTTGTCTCTACAAGGACTATTGGAGTTGTTATGTGCTGTTCCCCACTCAAAGAACACTATATGTGTTAAATTCCACAAAAATGAACAAAGCAAGCCCAAGGCATCAACTCAACCAGTTTACAACATTATGACATTGACAACATATTCATAAATTTCACTATACTATCTACTCCACCATCCAAATAATGTTTTTTTGCCTAGACGACGAAATTTCAAGAGCTCTTGCAAGAATCTGGCTGCAAATCTCCAGAAAAAGACCAAGTTAAGTTGGAATATGTTGATCTCCCTAAGTAATCAAAGGGGCAAGTATAGATTTAAATTAATTAAAACATATAATGTCTCCTATATTATTTATGTTTAATATGTAGATGTAGTTATGATTGTGGGGTGTATGTATTGAGATATATGCAGACTTGGGATAATATACCCATGATTAAATATATCCCTGTAAGTGACTCATGACAACAACACTACCATGATCATGTGTACAAGATAGTGTATTCAATTTTAACCTGATATGCTTTTACAGGCTATAATAAGAGAGTTCAGAAAATGATATATATGTGATTGGGTGACACACTTTAGAAATGAATACTGGGAGAAAGTACTGAAGGATGCTGGGGTATAGGCCACATTAGGTTGAGCTTTGCATTGCCTGTCACTGGAAAATAAGTGACTATAGCAGTTTCTAGTGCACATGCAAAATGAAGCACTTTGAATGTCTTACAATTTTTTTTAGTAGTTATTCAATTGACATAGATATAGGAAAACAATTGCTAATTATTGGTTAAACTTATACATTGTTTATAGATTCAGGAAAACATCTTTACAGATATTCTTTCTTGGCTATGATTATTGGTTATTGTACAGATTTATATTTCATACATCATTTTCAAGCTTACAATTAAATCTATTGAAAGAGTTATACTTCAAATTGAACAGAAATATGCTTGTAACTAATTGGATCTTTCCTTATAACTAAATAGAACTTAACCTGTAACTTAGCCAATTGATGACTATTAAATTGTCTTGGTGAAATAAATGATAATATATGATTATAACTGAATGGGGCTATGCATGTAAATGAGCAGATCTATGCTTATAATTAAATGAAACTCTTCTCTTAACCAAACTAGGGTCGACCAAAGTTCATTATTTTCAATAAACACAAATGATGCTTGTAAGTAAATGGAGATGTGATTGTAAATGAATGAGTCTCTATTTGTAACTGAATGAAACTCTACTTATAACCGAAACATTCATCGACATTGTGACTTAGGCTAAAATTGGTGAACAAGTCGTGTATTTTGCTTGTATTTAAATAGGGATATCCTTGTAACTAAACATAACTATGCTTGCAACTAAATGCATCCCTACTTGTAATTGAACAGAACACTGCTCTTGTAATCCTTTAGTTCTCTGCTTGTAACAAAACAGAGATGCTTACAACTTAACGAGTCTGTGTTTTTAATTTAACGGAACTCTGCTCGTAACCGAGCTAGTTGATGACTTGATTCAATAAACGGATGTGTGCTTATAACTGAATAGAGAGATGCTCGTAATTAAATGGTCCCTCTCTACTTGTTACTTGGGCTTAGACTTGGTGAACTAAATATTTAATTACAAAAAAAATTTATTACTGATCGATTTATAACTGACAAAAGTGGGTCATAAATTAGTGACCCTTTTTGTAACCGCTTGAGTTGGGTCACTAATTAGTGACCGTAGTAAATGATCATTTGCTCAAGTAGTAATCCCAATAGTAACCGTCTAAATGAGGGTCACTAATTAGTAACTCCTTTTGTAATTGCTAAAATCAAGGTCAGTAATTAATAACCCATTTCTAACTGCCAAAATAGGGGTTACTAATCAGTGACCAATTATAAAGCCCACGCCCAAATTAGTGACTTTCTTTGTGACTCATCAAGAGAGAGTCACTAATTAATGACCTATTTTATAACCGACTCAAATGTGATCATTAATTAATGACCCTTTAGTAACTAAAATAGTAGTGGTTACTAATTTTATGATTGATTTTTGACCAAAGTGACGGCGGTCACAAATCGATTATTATTTTTTTCTAAAAAAATTAGAGTGAATCGGTCATTAATAAGTCACTAATTAGTGAGCCATTCCCACAGTCACAAATTTGCTATCACTAACTATGTTTTTTCTGGTGGTGTTTGCAATGTGATATTATCTCATTCTCTCTTCTTCTTTTTTTTAATTCAAATTATTTTTCAACAAATAAAAATTTAATGAAATCCATAATAACAATATAAAAACATAAAATGATAAACTCTTTTTTTTTTTAAGAATTGCATCACAAGAGAGTTGTGTTGGAATTTTTTGGTCATTAGATTTCCTTTAATTGATTTTCTATTTTAAAAAGCTAGTTATATGGATGGTCTTATATCTCTTGAATGCGCTTAATATATATTAACTGATGCAATGAGTTGGGAATCACTTTTTATTTGGGCTTGGGTGTGATTTAATAAGTATGTTGAATTCTAGGTAACTAGAATTGTTGTAATAATCATAATAATCAGAGTAGGTTACTCCTTTATAAATATAGTATAATTCTCGTTCCACTCTATGCCTACTTCATACTGATTACTTTTTCATTGAAGTACCAATTGTACAAAGAGTAATTAGATTGAAAGGCCGTGCTCGTGCAGTATTTGATTACATATTCTTTGATTCGATTTAAGTTAACCAATAATAAATCATTTCAAAAAAGTATATATTTTTTTATCTACGAATTAATTAAATTCTGGTATAATCAATCTTTTAGATATTACAAGTCGTAACAAGTTGTATGAAATTATTAGCCCAATTGTAGGTTATCTTATTTATATGACAATGATATAGCGAGAACACAGAAACACATGCGATAAGTGTACAACGAATTTTCTTGTCTCGTCTTTGACCATAATTACATTCAAGTTTTACTGAAGACTCCATAAAAGGTCAAATCTTTTTAAGATGCAATGCATTCAATATGTTGAGCATACAGGGGACATGGACTCCAAGTACCCACCTTCAGCTAGAATGGTGGCAAGGCAAGCCCGATCCCGCCCTTTGCCACCCCTAAAATAGGCTTTTCAAACACGCTCAAACACGTGGCAATACGGTAAGGGTGTGAAATATGTCGCTAATGTTTGCAGTTGCACCTGATACACTTAGTTAAGTCCTTGTAGAAGTAGGAAAGCCAGTCAGGCATTTACCTAAATAGATCTGCTTAAGACTACAACAACCCTAGCTAGCCTTCGATGTCTATGCATAAGAACTAACTATCCTTTCCCGAACACCATAGGCGTTAGGGCAGAAACTTTAGGTATAGAAGGGACAAAATTTCAATTAATAAAAGAATGTAACTCTTATGTCAAGTCTTTGAGACTGAGACCAACCTTACTAGGCAACCCAAAATTTTGATAAGCTCTAATCTCGCCTCCTGAGCCTGCCGCCACGATTACCAAGCCCCATGCCGTTGCTTGGACATGTCCCAGGCTATTATTACTTTCGAAGAAGGACCAGGAGGAAGACCAAGATTGAGAAGGAGAGGTCCCAAAAGATGACAGAGAAGGTGAGTCACCACACTGAGTCGACGAACAGCTTGAGTCACCAACACCAATCTCAGAGTCCGTGCGGGATACTTGTTCAGGGTCTTCGTCCCGATAGCTAGCATTTTTCTCCAAGGTATCGTTTTTCTTTGGAAGCGGAGGCAACTGTCTGTTGCTATTTGTTCCCACCGAGCTATCGTCTGCGGTTAAAGATCCATTTGTAGAAGCTGGAGAGGAGCGTTTTGTGTTCTTTTTAGGGTGCAGTTCAACAACTGGAGATTCATATTTTAAGCTACCGGGCCATGGGATGGCAACAGAAACATCTTTGCAGGGAAAGTTTTCGTGACATTGGATGTTGACCAAACTTTTGCCTTTCCCCGCACCTGCATTCCGTGGTTCATCACGCTTCCATATGTACACTTGAGAGTCCTCACTTGCACACACGACATATCTTCCATCTGGGCTGAATGATGCTGCAATTTGGCTGTTGGTATTTCTGAAACCTGTTGCAAAAACATCATGTCTATGTTGTCTGACCAGCACTAGGAGTATACTAATTAATGTTTGTGGGAACTACCTCTAAACTTTTGAGTGATGTCTAAACCATCAATAATTCGAATCCCGGAATCGGCAGAAGTAACAAGCACCTCGGATGGGTTGCTTGGGGCGAACTGTCCATTGGAAAGTTAGGGCCCGTAACTGATTGATGGTAGTAATGATTTGTACCTTAAGGGACTCGAGATGTAATCAAGAGAAGAAAATAAAGGATTACCTGAAAGCCGGTAATCTTTTTGGCTTGTGACTTTTCTTGGTTTGAATCTCAATCTGATCCTTTTGCTCTAGGTTGCAATCTAAATCACCCAATAAAATGGAAATTCACAAATTATTCTCTGTATTACGTGAATAGGTGATGTTGAATCGCACATATTTGAAATTGATAGGACAGACATCAGAGAAAGAAATAATGAGAAGAAAAGCAAACTGTCTGGTGGAGAATCTCGTACCTGCTGTACTGTAAAATCGACAACTTCCTGTATGTGAACCAATCCAAGCACCCTTCAATCGGGGACAACACCAGGGGTTAAAATTAACAAAATCATGTTGCTTTTTTATGATTAAAAAACTTATTTTTATACCGAAGGATGTTGCCAATATTACATATCCTTTATTTCTTAGACTACTGCATTTTTAGTTGATACAACTTAATATCCTTGAGGGCATATGTGATAACATGAATGGAATAGAATAAGTTGTTAGGGGGAAAAAGTTAAAACGTGCAATGGATTAGCTAAAAGTCGCTGAAGAAGGATTAGAAAATAGAGTTTTAGAAAGGCAACGGAAGAGAATATATGAAATGTTTTAGTGGAGTGGGAGAATGAGAGTAGGTGGTTTGGTAATTGTCACACTCCCCTCTTTTCCCGTTATCCTGCTAGGGTGGGTGGGTTGCCCACCTTTAAAGTTCTCTTCTTTTATCCCTTTACTAAAACTCCTCACCGGTCATTTATTAAAACCTATGGAAATCTTTTGCTGCATAAACTCTCCTAGGCCTGTCCACGAGAGACATCGAACACCGGAAATGATTCACTGGGGAAGGACCTTATAAGTGGACGCATTATCAAACATAGAAAAGGGGAAGAAGCTTTATTGCACACAATTATTGCACAACAGAGAGTGCTTAGCAGCCATCACAGAGCTTATGAAGCAATTAGTACTAGAAAACTAGTGAATTATAGGAGTAGTTGACCAATTTTGGAATTTGTCTAAGTTGCATTTCTTTCACAAAACAAAGGTAGAAGTTAAATCGAGTAATCAGGTTAGAAAGAAACAACAGAAGTTCCAGTGTTTACCTGGCCATCCGGGTTATAACAAACAGCGGTAACCATTTCATGAAGGTCAGTATAATCTACAAGTTGCCTATTGGGAATACTCCAAATCCGGACTTTTTCATCCAGTGAGCCACTGATGAAATAATCATCGTCTACTGGGTTGAACTGTATACAAGTCACTGTGAAATCCGACATAAAACCGAAGCACAAGATTTGGTTAGAAAAATATATCACGTTATCTGATTGAGAAGTAATGGCATGGGAGGTGTTCTACCATAGTCATTATGTGCAAACATTTTTAGAGAGCTCTTGGTTTCCAGGTCCCACAGCCTTACTGTTTTGTCCATTGAAGCTGAAAGCAACATCTGCAAATATACATATAAAAAAAAAAAAAAAAAAAAATCATTACACCATATTGTATGTTAACTTGCTATATGGCAACATAAAGTTCCTGCATTAACATAAAATAATGGCAACTATGTAGTAATATATTTTATCAGGATACCACTATTCCACAGCAGGCAGTTGTAGAGACACAGTCTGTTCTAGCAGTATACAAGGCTTTATTCTCAAAATGGTTCCTTCTGATGCAACAGAAATGCTGAATTGACTATGGTGTATGAAAGGATGAAACTTGACATTGTTGTTTGGCCTAAAACTTAACTACTATTTGGATTCGTTTTTCTGTTCTTGTCTTCTGTTTTGAGTTTTCGTTTTATGCTTTTGGAAACAGAAACCGATGATCTTGAAAGCTCTATTATTTTGGTGTCTTTTATATTTCGAGATAAAATAATTTCAAATAATTTGGAGAATGAATTTTTGCTTTCTGAAAATAGTGCATATGTTCTGAAAACTCTCGAGGAAATAGCCATCAGAAAAAACCTGCCAAACTATTATTCTATTTCCAAAAAGAAAATAGTTTCCAAATATAAACTCTAATAGATAACTTCTTGGTAGGATTCCCTTGTATATTCATGTTTTCTACTAGCAGTCTTTTCTACTTTTATCGGTATCAGGTGTGGAAAGGAGCTGACCTGTGATTTTGACCATGAGAGGTCCAAGACATCATCCTGGTGACCTGTAAAAGAGCATATTGGTTTTTCTGAAAGCGAAAACACAGTTTCTGGCACCTTGACGAAGTTGGGAATCGAGTTGCCCTTCTTCTTGTTAGACGATTTCCCCTTTTTCTTCTTGTCTGTTGGCATTGGTGGAAGCTCTGCAAAGGAAGATTGTTCAGATAAATTTCCGGTCAAGGGGTGAAGTAGGGTGGAGCTGACAGAACTTGCATCATCCATTGGCTTCGCCGACAAAATTTCACATTCTTGGACTTCCCACACGTGAATAACCCGATCCTCTCCTGCACTTGCTAGGTAGTGGCCGTCTTGGCTGAATTTCATGGTCCAGATTGAGCCTTCGTGTGCCTGAATTTCTTGACATAAATACAAAGCACTGAATTCCTTGATGGATTTGCCTGTTTGGTGGACCTTGATCCACTTAGAAGACGGGTTCTTCTGGCTTTGCTGATCTACCATTGGTGGAGGCTGCTCTCTTTCTTTTTCGAGGATCAACCCGTTGGCCACGTCCTTTATGTTTTTCAGAAGGGAGACCCCCCTTTTCTTGCTGTATCTGAAGCTCTTGCTGAGGTAAGAATTTATGCTTTCTTTCTTTCCTTCGTCATTATTGGACACGTTTTCTCGACGCATCAGTTCTGTAACGACGGGGGAATGGCCAACAGACTTCTGGAACTCCTCCATTGTAAGCTGCTTCCCAGTCTGAACCTCGCTGAGCCTATTCCACATTCCATCATTGTTGAACTCCTTGACGATAAACTCCTTACCCGTGTCCAAATTTTTGATTAAAAAGAATGCACCAAACTGACTATCCGAAACTATAGATCCGAGCGTGCCACCATTAGATGCCGAAGATTTGTTTCTGGCCTGTTGTGGTGTATCGGTGTAATGGCATATGCCGGCATGTGGAGTTGACATCATCGACGACGTTCTTGTGAGGCGCTGTTTTGATACCGGACCTATGAGCTCTTCTTTTCTTCTTTTCGTGTCTGCAGAAAAACATTCGATGTCTCCATCTGATCTCGCCCGGACATGCAAAACTGGTATTAATGGCAAGGGTGTGGCCGAAGGCGCCGAAGACTCCTCCTGTTTCGATGCTTTGGGTTGAGATGATTCAATTGTTGGCGGTGCGGAAGGCTGTTGTTCGGTGGGAACTTTCTTAGAAACAACATGCGTGAGTTTGTTACTAACGAGGCTAATAAGTTTCTTGTTGCTATTTAACCCCATTCCCTGCAAGAGCTTCTTGCGGCGTTCAGTGATCGACCCGGGCGCCGCCATCCACATTCCGAAGTCACCGAACATGGACGGAGGGGCTCCAGCGCCACCCTCCAAGTCATGGAGGCCACTAATGGGGGCCACTGAAATGGCCGAAGCAGAAGACATCCGGCAGTCTTCAAAAAACTCATCATCGTCCCCCGCCAAGTCGAGGGCGACAGCGGAGGAAAGCCGATCATATGTCTCGAAGAAGCGGTCATCATCGTCATCGTCTTCTCCTAGACCGTCCCAGTTCAAGGTAATGGTCTTTTTTCGTTCCATGATCGGACTCTTCTTGTGATCCTGATCCATTGCTGAATCTTCCACCTGATTTTTGTCCATTTTCATACATTGTTTAAGAGAGTTCTCCAGTGAGATCAAATCTTCGTCAACCAGCTAGTTGAAACAATTTTCTGTGATCTGCGGTCATTGTTTCAGATTTAATCGATGGACAGGATTAAGTTGGGATGATGAAGGTAGAACTGTAGAATAGCTGCGATTAGTACTTTGTTGCTATTTTTTTCTTTCTTGCGCAGGAGAGAAAAATGGCCGGAAAGAGAGAGGGTGGCAGAGAGAAAAACAAGGGTGATGGCCGTTGTGATTTATTCGTTTGGCTAGAAAGAAACGGTCAAGGGGACGTCAAGATTTGTCAATTTTCTCTCCTCACGTCCACCCCCATCCATTTCCTGACTCTGAATAAATGTGTGCAAAACGTTTGTGTATTCTCCTCCAGACAAAAAAAAAAAAAAAGAAAACATTTGTCTCATCTCTCATCCATGAGTTTATTTCCTAGATTCTTCTAGTCATCTTGCCACTTGGATATTGGAAATATTGGGGCAAGTAGTTAGAGGTTCTCAGACCGTTTTTTTGCTAGACGTGGTGTCCATGTTGTGGATACCATGTGCAGCTTTTTGTCCAGCAAACGGAATTGCTGATTTAATCTTGTTTGTGGGAATCGCAAGTACATTCTTATTCCGGGGAATTGTAATCCCCTATTTACCTGTCAATCCACCCGAACCCAGGTGATATTTGATAAATCCAGTCATGTTTACATAGACATTTGTTGCAGGATTTATAAAATAGTTTCCATAATTTTTGGGTAAATAGGATTTTTCATTGAAATTTTCATTTAAGCATTTAATTTTCGTTGTTTAAGATAGAATTTTATTTGGAAAATTATGTTGTAATTTGTGCGTTTCAAAAGCTGAATTAAGTCTGGAAGCCATTTCTGAAAGTCAATTTTTGTTCTATACAATTGGAGAAGTTTGCAATGATTTGTTTCCAGCAAAGCCAAATAGATTTGCAGCCCAAATTCAGTTTAAATCAGTTTTTGGAAGTGCAAGTAACATTGAAGCATACGACAAGGTCAAAACCAGTGCATATATTGCAAGACTGGGGAGGAAACATTAAAGTGGTTGCCGACAAGGAAGCATCAGTAACCAGTTTAGATTTCAAAGAAAGATGAACCAACTGGTGTGGCTTTTCAGTGCAGAGAAGCAAACAGAGATTGAAGCTACTTCTGGCTTCTAATTTTCTAATTTTCTGATTTTGTGATTCTATTATTACTGCTGTAGTTGAGAGAAGATGATGCAGCCCAACACTTCAAGCCAAAACCAGAAGTGAATTTCAGCATAAGCTAAGCCACAACAACAGGTATGAAGAAGATCAAGCAAGATCCCAACAGAGCACAAATCTGAAGCTGATAGCAATTCAAACTTAGCATCCTCAAGCCAATAACCTCACATAAGCTACAGCTCCAGCAGAGAGCAAGGCAGAATAAAACCAAGAGATGACAGAATCAAAAGAAGCTAATGCTACAGAGCAAATGACAGAACAATAGATTCCCAAAGCCAATTAAGCACATACCAGAAGCTAATCAGCAGACCAGAGCCTGACAGTAAAAAGGCAACAGAAGAAGTGAACCTAAAGCTGACATGCAGAAGATTTGAAGATCATAATTTCAGAAGCCAGCAATTGAGCACAAGTTACAACAGCATCAAGAAGCTGCAGACGGAAAAGCTCCAGAGTAAAACCAGCAGAAGACAAAATGGAAAGATCTGCAGAAGTAATTCAACAGCATCACCTCCTGCAAAGCCAAGAGCAAACCCAAAATCTGCAGCCCAAGTGGAATTTAAGTGAAACCGAGAACTTCATCCCATGTCAAGAGAGTAGCTAAATATCAGTAAGCCCAAGTTTCGGAACAGTGCATGTGCAGAGAACCCAACTGAGAAGCATCAATCCATTGCAGCCCAAGGCAGATGCAACAGTCTAATCTAGCTCAGTCCAATTGCTAAAGCCCATGTCTAAACACCAGTGACCCACACCCGACTGAAGTTGTCGTGCGATAAGACGTCGTGGTAGAAAGCTGAGGGGGATTAGGTATTGGCGGTAGATTGGCGAGACTGTTGGAGTGAGCGAGGGAGAGAGCTGAAGAGAAGACACTGCGGAGAAGAATGTCTTGACATCAATTTAAAGTTTTTAGTAATAGGTCTTGGTAAAATTAATTTCATTCTTTCACTTGCACCAATTGAAACTGACACGCCGGAGTTTTTACTTTAAATAAAATGCCTAACAAAAATTAAAAAGATATTTCTTTGTAATGTTGAAAATATAGTCAGATAAATATATATTTTTTTTTTACAAAAATATCAAAAAGCTAACCATTCACAATTAAAAAATAATTAAAAACAACTTTGGGTGGGGAACGGTGCTTCAAGCAGACTATACAAAGCTGTAACTAACAATCCTTCAAAATGGGGGAGGAGGCATATAGGTAATAATCTTTCAAAACAGGTGGAGGGATTTTTTTTTTTATTTTAAATTTTTGGGGCGGGGGGTTACCATCAAGAGCAATGGAGGAGTCAATATGCTAGGGATAGTTGGGGTAGAGCTCGTTACAGATCCCTCCTAATTTCAACTTTCGCCATTGTAGAGCCTCTCCCTGTTTTGACTTTCACAATTGTAGAGTCCTTCTTTCAACTTTTGTCATTGCCTCTTCTTGTTTCACTGCTGTAGAGCTCATTGCAGTCTCTCATTATTTTCACAAAAGCAATTGTAGGTATAAAGACAATCACAAAAAGTCTCTGATCATTGACAAGCCCCTCTTATTAACACAATGGCAAAAAGACAGTTGCAAAAGGAGAATGATGTGTCAACAAGCAGGATTCAAAATGGCAGTTAGCAAATATTTGGCCTACAAAAGGGATGACCAATACAAAATA
Organism: Thlaspi arvense; assembly: GCA_911865555.2. NCBI lineage: Eukaryota > Viridiplantae > Streptophyta > Magnoliopsida > Brassicales > Brassicaceae > Thlaspi > Thlaspi arvense. Next base: position 45,035 of record CAJVSB020000113.1, read on the forward strand.
GAAGCACACTTCTTCTAAATAGAAATTAATCGATCACACAAGAAAAAAATAAACAGTATGTTAGGTACCATTTTGGTGTAAAAATTTGTACAATTTTATGTTTTGATCTTCAAAATTTAGTAATCATTCTAAGATAGTCTCTTAATATTATTTTTCTTTTATTTAAGTTTTTTTTTTTAATTGGCTTTCTCAATTCTAGATTTGTTTTAGTTTATCTATAAATTTTTAATTTATTCGTATAGGTCCTCCTAAAACTAAAAAATTAAGAAGACATTTTTATAGTAAATTTAGAATACAAACCCCGACTTATAAAATTTTGAAGGGTGCAATTGCTGCCGTGACACCAATGCAGCTCCACTAGTGATCAATTGTACACTATTGACCAAAAAATAAATAAATAAATAAGCAAACTAAGACTTGACATTTGTCAGAACATCAATCAAGGGTAGACCATGGATTGCTTACCTGTGGTGCATGTTTCTACTTTCATTAGAATAAGGACCTTTTTTGGCCAGTAAAGAAGGTGGGGAAGGCACCGAGTATGTGATACGGACCAATTGGCTTAAGCACTCAAGATTCACCTAAATTGTTCCTCCTTACAAAACTGAAGTTTTCTTCTATACTTTAGTAAGTCTTTCACGCCGCACCCTGTTTCTTCCCTCTCTCTCTTTACAAACTCAAAGCAGAGTGAAAGTGAAGTAAGGAAGCTGCTCAATAATTGCTTATTACTTCACAACTTTTAGATAATTACAAGAGCTGCTCTCCTTTTTGTTTATATAGTCAGCTTATCCCTCTAGCTTGCCTACACTATTTAATTTACCATGAACGCAAGTAGAATGGTCTTCGGCTTCCAAAGGAATTAAGCACCATGCATCTTCAAGCACAAAGTGTCTTTTTGGCTCAATGTAGCACCCCATCTTAACATATTTAAGTGCTTTTTCTAGTTTCAGGCCCTCAAATGAAGGAATTAGGAATTTGGGGTCATTTTAGTGAGAAGAGCAGAGGTGGGGGACCAAGGTGTAAAAAAAAGGAGAGGGGAAGCAAACCCTAGCCACGCCCTTAACCTTTTCCCTTTCTCTTTCCCTTTCTCTTTCCTTTCTCCTTCTTCTCTCCTCCCTCTTCCTCTTCTGCTACATGTTGACAAACACTGCTCATGCACCTCACATCCAGTGAGTTCCTCTTTCTATCTTCCTCCTTATCTTCTTTCACCTCTCCTTTCTCTTCCTCTTAAATGTAGGCTGTTTAAGGGTTGGATTGGCAAGGTGTGGCTGAGTCGCCATTGCATGAGTCACAAGCCTATTCTTTTTCCACCTTCGATTCCTTAGGACCTCAGACTAGCAACAGGACCATCTATTCTCTCTCTTGCCTTTTTCCTTTTCTCCTTCCTACCGACAATTTGACCCCCTTGTAGTGGAGTTGAGCCCCCCCTATTTTATAGCTGCTCATGCTACTTGACTGCAATGGCCTCTTCAAGCTTAATGCTTATTTTCTTGGACCAAGGTAAATACTCTTTCTCCCCTTATTCAATTCATTGAGCCGTATAGTTTCTGATTGAGGGATCTTCTACGCAGCAAGCCTGAGAATCGCCTCTCGGTTGGGTTTCGATGGCCATTTTAGCTGCTAGGGAAGAATTTCAGCCTTTCCTCTCTTTGTTGCTGCTAGTTGGGATGTAGGCTTCTGACTTTCAAATGACCTTTTGGTAAGAATCCATCTTTGTAAGTCATTTTGGAGTGATGTTAAAGAATGGGTACACCCTAGGCTTCAAATCCTTGTTCCTTCATATTTAGGAGAAAAGTTCAGATTCCTTTGGGGGGGGGGGGGGGGTGGGGCGCTGTGTTGTTATGATAGACACTAGGTAGTAGAGTTAGATTGGGGGCTTGCTAAGGAGTCACTACTAGAAAAGGGGCGATTACTGACGCAAAAAATGCGTCGGTAATATTGGATATTGTGTCAAAAACAACGGCACCAACGCAATAACTGACACAAAACATTTTGCTGGAAAAATAGTCGTTGAAACAAAATTATCGATGCAAAGTGCCTTGTGTCGGTAATTTTTTGACGCTAAGTAGCGTCACAAATTAAAAAAATATTGAAATTTTTGATAGTCAGATGTAGATTTTCCAACACAAATTATCAACACAATTTTGCGTTGATAATATATTTTTAAATAATTTAAAATTTTTAAATTACCGACGCAAAATTGTGTTGATAATATGTTATTAAATAATTTAAGATTTTTAAACTATCGATGTAATTACCGAAGCAATTTTTAAATTACTGATGCAATTACCGACGTAAAATTGCATAGATAATATAGTTTTAAATAATTTAATATTTTTAAATTACCGACGCAATCATGAAAATACAGATGCAATTACCGATGCTAAATTGTGTTAGTAATATATTTTAAAATAATTTAAACTTTTTATTTTATTTATTTGATAATTTATATTTTTTATTTTACTTTACCTTTGGTTTTTTTATTTTTATTTGGTTTTACTTTACCAATGCATCATTGCGTCGGTAATATAATATATTTTATTTTTTCAATAATTTTTTTTTTATTTTACTTTACCGATACACCTTGTCATTAATATAATATATTTTATTTTTTAATAATTTATGATTTCTTTAATTTTTATTTATTTTATTTATTCTTTTGAATTTTTTTACCCATTAATATGCTTAAGAACTATAAATTAAATTATTTAATTTTAACTACTTTAATATTTTAATTTTACATTTTATTTGTTATTCATTATACTTTAATTCATTTTTATTTTTTTATTTTACTTTACCAACGTTGCTACGTCAGTAATCAAATTATACTTTTTGTTACTCAATTTACAAAAGCAAATTTGCATCAGTAATTAAATTAAATTTTAAATATTTTAATGTACCAATGCATGTAGTTGCTCGTATTGAGCATAGAGACTTGGAAAGAAGCCATGTCATTACTCCCCATGACCAAAAGGCTCTGATACCACTATGTTGAAAGTAAGTATTTTTATAAGCTATGAGATATTTGGGATGAGAGGATTTTTAGAAAATAAGTAATACACAAGAATACTCTTTATTGATTCTCAAATTTGGTTTGATACAAAATGGAAAGACTCACCTCTATTTTATACTAGTGGCACCTCCACAATGAATAGGTAGGATTATGCCAACACATTTCTCATCCTATTGTTACAATTTCTTTTCTAGAATTATCCATCAAAATATCTATCTTCTTTCTAAAATATCTAAATATTTTCTCAAGATTATTTTAAATAAAAGTTAGATATTTTCTCAAAACTATTCTAGATAAAATGTTTCTAGAATTTGGGCTCATGGGCTATAATATAACTAATTTATGTAAAGCCCAAAAACTAAGTCCAAAATATTATATGGGACAAATCAAGTTTAACTATCCAATACAACCAACTTGAAAAGCCTTTTTTATTTTAATATTGTATTTTTCTATTTATCAATATAGTTAAAACAGACTTTTTTGAGAAGTCTCAGTTTAAGGCAAACTAGTTTTTTTTTTTTTTGAAAAATTAGTTTGTAAAGAACGGGCTTCCTTTTGGGGGGCGATTCTTAAGAAACAAATTTTTATATAAAAGTTTTTGGCTGGCAAGCTTATGTACAGAATCAGCAACAAACTTCTCTACAGAAGTCTATAGTTGAGTAACAAACTTCCATAGGAAACACTACAAGAAAAATGGATATTACTGACACACAAATTGCGTTGGTAAATACAAATATGCATTAAAAATCAACTTTTCGACACACTAACCGATGCAAAGAATTGCGTTAGAAATATAGTCATCAGAAACAATTTATCGACGCAAAATGCCATGGGTCAGTAATTTTCCGACGCAAGTTGTGTCGGTAATATATTTTTAAATAATTTAAGATTTTTAAATTACCAACACAAAATTGAGTCGATAATATATTTTTAAATAATTTTAAATTTTTTAATTACCGACGTAATTTTGTGTCAATAATATATTTTTAAATAATTTAAAATTTTATTTTTTAAAAATAATTTAAATTTATTTTATTTTATTTACTTTGCTGATGCGCCACGGTTCGTGCGTGCCTAGCAAAGGCCTCATTTATCGCTCATGAGGCATGTGCCCAGTGAGGAACGAACCCAATATCTCGTGGTTTCCTGTCAGGCTCTGAAACTACTTTGTTAAAAAGAAAATTCTCGTTCCAGAAGTATACCAAATATCCATTTATCATTCACCGCACCTGAGTTTCGTATAAGCAAATGAATGATTAAAAATAATTAACGACGCATCGGAAAAAAATAATTTTCCAATTCAATGAAATATTAATATTTATATTAAGATTGTATTCTATTTTTTAAATAATTTAAAATTTTTAATTATATTTTTTTATTTTACCGATGCATACATACATTAGTAATATAATATTTTTTTATTTTTATTTTTATTTTACTTTACCGACACTCCCTACGTCAGAAATTAAATTATATTTTATGTTACCCAATTTATTGACACAATTTTGCATCGGTAATAATAAAAGTTAAATAAATTGAAATTTTAAAATTACCGACGCAATTACTGATGCAAAAAATGCGTCGATAATTTTAAATTTTAAATTTATTTAATTTTTATTATTACCGATGCAGTTTTGGCATCGGTAATTTTAAATTTTAAATTATTTAATTTTTTATTATTACTGACGCAATTTTTTGCATCAACAATTTAAAATTTTAAATTACTTAATTTTTTATTATTACCGACGCAATTTTATCGATACAAAATTGCATTGGTAATTTTAAATTTTAAATTTATTTATTTTTTATTATTACCGACGCATTTTTGGTATTGGTAATTTGTCAAGAATTTTATTTTAAATTTATTTAATATTTTATTATTACTGACGTAATTTTTATTTCGGTAATTGCATTGGTAATTTTAAATTTTAAATTTATTTAATTTTTTATTATTACCAACACATTTTTTGCGTCAGAAATTTCATCAGTAATTTTAAATTTAAATTTATTTAATTTTTTATTATATTGCATTGGTGTTTGAGTTGGTAAAAAATATATTGTTATCTTTTTATTTTCTAAAATTTACCGACTCTTCCCTTGCGTTGGTAATTTTAAAAATTATTATTTCTATTTTTTTAATATATTACCAATGATAATATGCGTCGATAATAATTTTTTACTATTACCGACGAACTTTTTGCGTTAGTAATTTTGACAAAAAGCATTTTTTTGCTTTTTTTTCTCCTGATTGGATGTACAGTAAATTTCTAGCAAAATATTGTTAGAAATTGCGTTGGTAAACTGACACAATATTTTGCGTCAGAAAATTTGTGTTGGAAATCTCCCATTTTTTTGTAGTGAAATCTGTTGTGAGGCAACCAATTCTTATACGGTAGTCGGGCAATCGACTTCCCTATTACAAAAAAATAAAAATAGAAATCGTTACACAATAAACAAAGTTTTTTCTAATTTTTTTTTCTTTTTGCACATAAGTCAGTTGGCCACAACCGAATTCCTTGCTACACAAAAAGAGAAAAAAATGTCTTCAACGTTGCACACTCATTTTATCAGATCTTAAAATTTGGTGTGAGGGATTGATTTCTGGTAGATACACAACAGAAAAAAAAATCCGCTCGAATTCACTCAAATTTATTTATATATTCTAACATTCGAAGTTGCAGGAAATGCATTTTCTAAATTTTAATTTTTTGTAAAATATGAAATATTTTCATATCCGTTTTTATCAATTTAAATTATTAACGTTCTCTTTCTTAACGTAATTATTACAATTGACCATGAAGTCAATGCAATTTTGGTTTATCTCATTAACATTTATACAATAATAAATTGGAGATCACATGACTAATTAATAATACGCTTATTTTCTACGAAGATTGGAAATTATTTATTTAAGTTTTTGTGGAAAGTAATTATTCTTTTTTAATATATTGTAGTGGTGGAATGTATAATTAAAAAATATATATGTTATATATTTGAGTAAATCTGAGCGGATTTTTTTTTTTTTTTTTTGGCTAGGTGTCTAGAAGAATCGATCCCCACACTAGATTTAAAGACTTAATAAAACGAGTATGCTGTCATTGAAGTCAATTTTTTTTTTCCCCGGGGTAGTAAGGAAGTAATTTGAGGACAACCGACCTCCATGAAAAGAAATTAAAAATGAAACTTTTTTGGTAACGGTTTTTATTTTTTTGTAGCGAGGAAATCAGTTGCCCTGCAATAAACTTCCCTTTAGAAGTCTGTTGGTCAGCTACAAACCTATATAAGACAAGATTGTTAGACTATAAAAAGCTACTATATCCCATTTAAGTTGAGCTACCCTCTTTCTAAGATTCTATACCTTGAGACTTTATGTTCACAATGATGTTGTGCTTCCATTGGTACTCCGAAAAAACAAATTTTGATTGAATATATATTTTCTCAATAGATTAAAGTTGAGTTACCCTCCTTCTAAGATTCTATATCTTGAGACTTTATGTACACAATGATGTTGTGCTTCCATTGGTACTCCGAAGAAACAAATTTTGATTGAATATATATTTTCACAATAGATATAATTTGCTTATGGTAAAATTTTATATGGATTTGATGCATTTTTATTTTCAATGAGTGGTCTAGTATTTAATGTGAGTCCAAGCATATGGTTGCATGGTTGGTTAAATACTGTTAATAAGAATAGTGTATGTTTCTTTATAACTAATTTTTGTAAAGAAGTTAATTTTTCTCGAACCGACCCTTTAAGAAAAGTTGATTTGCTTTAAACTAATTTTTTTAAAAAAATATTTGTTTTAATTATTTTAATAGATAATTTTTTAATTATATTGATAAATAAAAAATTATAATATTACAGTAAAAAAGTCAGTTGGAAAATCATATACCTATTAAAGTAAAAAAATAAAAAATTTGAGAAGCTGTCGGCCAGTTGTCACCATCTAAACACGCAACGAAGTAAATCCAAAGGATGGCAGTTGTAAAATCAAGAAACCATGGACGGACATTGCTGCGCTGGTTTCGGTTTGGCACGGGTGCTGCTCGGACGTGAAAATAGGTTTTTGAAGGCACTATGAAGTCAAACATGGATCACGACGAAGTATATCCCAAGGAAGTCCGTTGTAAAATCAAGAAACCATGGATGGAGAGTGGTGTTCTGGTTTCCGTTTGGCGCGGGTGCCCCTTGTACGTGAAAATAGGTTTTTGAAGATATAGTTAGTAGAGTGACAAAATTACCCTCATGACGTGGATGGCATGTCCAGACTCCATTATTGCGAAGTCTTCTACACCACTACGAAATTTTTCCAAAATCTCCAGTGCTGGGCTTGAAGTACCGTGTCAGCCGCCACTTTGGACCATCCTCACGGAAGCTTCACTTACATGAAAAAGAAAGAAAATAAAATAAAATAAAATAAAAACTAGTCCAAACGGGGACTTCAAAATGCCTGTTTTATTTTTGTTTTATTTTTGAGATGATGTTAAATTTTGATACTTTTTTAAGAGCTCTCGCGTGAATTGACGCTCTCAAGTTTTTGCTCTCATTAATTTTATTTATTTATTTATTTATTTTTGAGTTTTAACTCTGTTTGTAATTAAAAAAAAGGAAAAAAAAAACGAAATTCTGATTCCTTTGTTTTTCAGTTAAAAAAAAAAACCACAGTTTTCATAATCTAATGCACTAGCGTGCAAGCACGTTTAGGGTGGACCGATGGACTCCACGTTAATCCAGAAATTACTATAAAATTAAAAAGGAAAATACACAACTAAGATAATGGATTGTGACTTGTGAGCGCAAGATGTGAAGTGGGGATCTTCCTCCTTCCACTCCCACTAACGGAGGTTTTTTAAATGTTCAGCTTTCATCGAACAACTTGCATTATTCTAAGTCATTTTAGATTAGGACAAGTTAATTAGCATTATGAAATAACCCACCTTTTGGAGTCAACCCCCAAACTTCAACCCTTCCCATAATTGTGGGAATCTCAAATATCACATTTTCTAATCTTTTCCTCTTTTTCTTTTCTTTTCTTTTCTTTTTTTTAGGTTGGAACATTCAATAAAACAGCCATGCCACGTCATCCCCCCGGCAAAAATCAAGTTAGTTAACATTTTAAAAAAGAAGAAATCATACGTGGTATTTTCATTAATTTTTTGAATTAGTTTTGTAATTTTTAATTTTCATAGATCACCGTTTTTAACTCGAGAAATATCACGAGAGAATTTTCTTAAAAAAAAAAAAATAGAACCTTTCAAAAGGTCAAAAGATAAAAGCAATTAGTTGGCAATGCCAATGCCAAATAGCCTCATGATAAACACCTCATGTCAACAAGTTTTAACACGGCAATAAAGCATGCTATAAGAATCAATTAAGTAATACTCACTAAGTAGTGACTTTTTCAAAAGCAACTTCTTTATAAAATTGTATCTTGCTCAATCAATATAAGCATAAAAGGATTTATTTAACAAATATCTTATTTACATAGATAAATATAAACCCTATTCATTATATATTTTGTATTAGGTACAAAGTAACTAGATTCAAAGAAAGAAAATAAACCATGCTTATCGAGTACCCCTAAAAAATAAGAATTTATTCTCTTGTATCAACGTCGTAATAGTACTTCACCAGACAAATCTAATATAAAAATGTAACTTGAAATGTAATATTGCGTCTGAAGGTGACAGTTCAATTCAATAAAATCTCAAATGATGTCAACAGTTACCAAAACTACAGGAAAGCAAACTGTCAATTATTACAATATAAACGTGTACAATACGCTGCATGTATTTGACCTAACAAGTAGCCAACCGTTTTATCTGGTATTAACCTAACGCGGTTCTTAGTTCTTCGAATCAAATCTCTCCAAATTCCCTATCCCATGCAAACCCAAGTCAGTTGACCCCGACCTCTACATCTAATCTTACATTTCTTTTATTTATTTTGACTAAAAATACAAGAGATTATTATTATTATTATTTTAGTAAAATGTTTTTGGTCATTTGTCAATTCATGCAACTTTCATTTATCAACTTAAATATTACCATGCATGTATGTAATATACTCTTTTTGTATTATACAAAATCTATATAAATTATATATATTTTTATATTTATATTTAGTATCTATATAGAACACGACCTCCATACTATTTGATATCCAGTAAAAAATATAAATCCTAATACTAGCTTCATATATAACACAAATATGGTCTAATAGTATGGAAGGTCTTATGATCATAAATAATCGGCCTCAGGAAATAATGGGATTGTTGCATTTATACTCCCCGCGCATTGCACGCGCAATTTTCATGATTTATTAGAAATATTCATTTGATTTGGTCTTACCCCATTATGCGTATATAAGATGAAACCCTAATTTGTCCCAAGCAATGATTTTTATTTTTAATATAAATGAAAATGTTGGTGAGCAATAGTTTGGTCAACAAACTAGTGGAAATCAAAACGCGTAGAAGGATTAGAGATAAAAGAAATGACTGTTTGTAGTGGATAAATCTGACCTCTCCCGTTGGACTTTGTTGATTGTTGAATTGAGGATTCAGCCTCATGATTGGGCCTCTAAGCACAACATATTGATTACATGCAGGTCATGGGAACATGTATTTGGTAGGGAGCGTGCATAAACCTGCCTAACTTGACCCGTCTGCATAAACCGTTCAAATTCATTCATAACTTATTAGTTTATATAAATATTTATATGATAATAGTTTAAAATTGTGTAACCTAATTATAATTTGTTTGGGAGACTGGTTACATTATTAAAAATTCACTACTACCCAACCCATTTGTCATATATATGCATACTTATAGGCACTAATATGTTTATATGACTACATTTAAACATTTCAATAGATACATGTTATGTTAAAAAATAAATAAATTATTTTATCTTATGTGTGGCAGTATATGGAGTTTTTAAAGAATTCTGAGAAATTTTTGGACTCAAAGTTCTACCTATTTCATTGATAGAATCAAAATATATACACAGATTACAACTCACCAAATCTGCTAAATCTGCTAAACAAGGAAGAAGTTCTAAATTAAAGATTACAACAGATTTCCTATACAAGGTAAATTATTAAGACTTATCAAATAAAAAATATTCACAAAACTTTCCCAAACCATTTGCCAAAAATGCAGCTTGGTCCAATACCCCCCCCCCCTCTCAAGTTGGAGCATGAAGATTCTAAATTCCCAACTTGTAAAGAAGAAAATCAAATTGATCCTTACCCAAAGCCTTTGTAAAGATATTAGCAGGTTGCATAAAAGTGTGCACATGCTCCATTTGAATTTTACATTTTGTATCTCATCACGTATAAAGTGACAATCGACTTCAATGTGTTTCATATGCTCATGATAAACTGGATTAGCTGTAATATACAAAGCCGATTGACTATCACAATAGAGACGCATAGGCTCAGTATGCTCAATACCAAGAAAACTCAGTATGCTTAGTATGCTCAACCACTTGAGTTCACAAGCTGTTGTAGTCATAGGCCTATACTCAGCTTCAGTAGATGAGCGTGACATTGTCTATTGCTTCTTCGTTTTCCAAGATATAGGCGAATTTCCCAAGGGAACAAAATACCTAATCAATGACCTTCTTGTCAAAGGATAGCTGGCCCAATCCAAGTCACAAAAAGCATAGAGTTTCAAATCACAATTTGCACATAACAAAACACCCTAACCTGGGTTTCCTTTTAAGTAACGCACAACTCACAAAGCTACCTTCCAATGTTCTTTCTTCAGTCCTACATAAATTTGGCAAGAATATGAACATAATAAGATAGCTCTGGACGAGTAATTGTCAGGTAAATGAGCCATCCCACGAGTTGTCTATACTGAGCTGGATTGTCCATATTAGCACCTTCCACCAGAGCAAGTTTGTGATTTTGTTCAAGGAGTGTCTTAGCCGATTTTGCTCCCAATAAACCAACCTCAGAAATAATGTCCAATGCATATTTCCATTAACACAAGAAGACACCATCAGAATTCTGTGCCACCTTTATTCCAAAAAAATACTTTAACTTGCCCAAGTCTTTCATATGAAAGCATCGACTCAAATAATCCTTGAACCTTGGCACAGCCATTTCATCACTACTAGAAATAATAAGATCATCAACGTAGATAAAGATATTCAATTGAACGTCCCCATCTCTAAAAGTAAACAGTGAGTAATCTGAATAAGATTGCTTAAATCCATGAGATTTCAAAGACGCCGCCAACTTGGCAAACCAACACCGAGGTGCTTGTCATAGATCATACAAAGACTTTCGAAGTCTACATACCTTCCCTAGGGTTTGAGAAACAAAACTGGGTGGCTTCTTCATGTAAACCTTTTCATCCAAGTCACCATGCAAGAAAGCATTCTAAACATCCATTTGATGTAATGCCCAATTTTTTACAACTGCAACAACAAGAAAGGTGCACAAGGTAACCATATTTGCTGTAGGAGCAAATGTCTCATGATAGTCAATTCCTTCAACTTGATTACTTCCAAGAATCACCAAGCATGCTTTGTACCATTCAATGCTTCTATCAGAATTATACTTGATCTTGTAGACCCACTTGCTCCCAATTGCTTTCTTCCCAGGTGGCAAACCCTATACTGTCCACGTTCTATTGTCTTTTAGAGCTTGGATTTCCTTTCTCATTGCCTCTCTCCATCGTTCATCCTTAAATGCCTTGGCATAAGTATTAGGTTCATATCCTACAGAGATACTTGCCAAAAACAACCAGTGTTGCAAAGAGAATTTATCATAATTCACATAATATGCTATAGGATAAGGTGTACTTGAGGAATTTGATTGGAATAATAAACACGCCAAGGGGCTTAAGCTGATGGTATGTGTCACATAATCTTTCAATCGAACAGAAGGTTGTTTGATCCGTTGTCCCCTACCAAGTTGCTTTACTTGAACATCATTTCTTTCTACTTTGTCAACCCCACCGTTTTCTACATCCTCAGCTGCTTCAAAAATAGTCACTGCCTCCTCATCACAACTCTCCTCTTACTCTCCCATGTTATCTTCCAAATCATCACCCTAATCAGAAATTCCATTTTTAGTCAAATCAATCCCTGTAACCTTTTCATTAGCATATGGAAAATCTGTCTCAATAAACACTACATCTCTAGAAATAAAGTATTCACCACTTTCTAAGTCATACAACCTCCATTCTTTCTTTTAGAATGGATATCCAACAAAAACACATTTTCTATTCCTTGCAAACTTATTTTTATCCCTATTCAAATTGTGTGCATGACAAAGGCATCCAAAGGTTCTAGTGTGTTTATAAGAAGGCACTTGTCCAAAAAGAATTTCATATAGTGTTTTGCCTTTTAATAACAAGGAAGGTGTCCTGTTAATCAAATATCCAGCAGTAAGAATACATTCACCCCAAAATTTAATAGGCAAATGTGCCTGGAACCGCAAGGCTCTCGCAACATTAAGAATGTGGCGATGTTTTCTTTCCACACAGCCATTCTGTTGTAGCGTCCCCACACATGAGGTTTGATGCAAAATTCCATGCTTATTAAAATATTCTTTCAAATACATAAATTCACTTCCATTGTCACTTCTAACAATTTTCACATCCCTCTTAAATTGCCTTTGAATCATGGCAACAAATCTTTTGAAAACACAAGCAACTTCATTTTTTCCATTCAACAAGTATATCCATGCAGCACGAGAACAATCATCAACAATAGTCAAAAACTAAACAGCCCCACAGCAAGCTGGAACTTTATAAGGTTCCCATAAATCACAATGTATCAAATCAAAGCATTCTTTAGCCTAATTATCACTAGAAAAAAATATTTCTCTAGTTTGTTTAGCTCTATAACAAACATCACAAGCATTATTTGCATTCCTACCAGAACCACTAACTTCAAAAATTAACTCTACCACCCTCAAAGAAGGATGACCCATTCTCCTATGCCAAAGATCAAAATAAGCATCACTAGTCATTTTGTAAGCATGAACTGATGCCACTCCTTTGAGAAAATAAAGCCCTTCACGCTGTTTACCCGCTTTAATCAGCTTCCTTGAATTTCGGTCTGTATAGCACAAATTCTGTTAGTGAGTTGAACCACAAAATTTGAATCATTGGGAAGCTGCAATACAGAAATCAAATTGTATTTTAAATTAGGTACAAAAAGAACATGTTGCAATTTCAATTCTCCTCCAAGATTCACAGTTCCTTCTTTCAATGCCATGGTCTTTTCTTCATTTGGTAATCCAACTGGACATGGCACAATATCATGCAACTCTGTCAAACATGAAAGTGTACCAGTCATATGATGGGAGGCTCTTGACTTAATAATCCAAGACAGAGATCTTTGCTTACCCGTCAACCTCTCATTAGTACAATTTTTGTGCATACTCAACATGCCAAGCAATGTAGCCCACTGCTCATTGTTCAACCCACTAAGTCATTTTGTATCAAACTCAGTCACAACACCATGTCCACCATCTAATCCTGGTGCTTGAGTAGCATTGGCCCAAGGAGTAACTCCCTTGTCGCATCCTCCACCACCACCATGTCCAATAGTGGTTGTGCGAGATCTGTTCCCCCACCAATTTGGATATCCTATCAATTGGAAATAGGTGTCTGGATCATGTCCCTCTCGCTTACAATTAGAGCAAATTGTGATTCTATCCGTTCCATCTCCCTCTGAATTTCTACCTCCAGCCTAGATAGCAAAACTCGTGGGATTGCCGTTTTCTTCCTTTGTTCGTGTCATGCTTTGCACTCGTTCCTGCTAGACAGCCATTGCATAAACTCGGTTCAGCTTAGCAAGGGTTCAGTGCTCAAGATATTGGAACGTACTGTTCCATACCCTTCTTTATCTAATCCCATCAAAAATTGATGAACTTGTTCTTCTTCACGCTTTTTTTCGAATTTAGCAGTGAGATTACACTTGCATGCAATACAAATACACACCGATATTTCATCATAGTTGTTCAATTCATGCCAAATCGTTTTGAGGCAACCATAATAAGTCACTATGGCCTACCCTTCTTGCTTGCAGTTAGCCAAATCTAATCTCAGTTGCTTCACTCATGGTCCATTCCCAATGGAAAAACATTGCCTTATATCCTCCCACAAGTCTTTCACGTTCTCCATGTGAGAAATGGTTGAGCGAAGTGTGGGTTCAATAGTATTGAATACCCAAGAAACAAGCATAGAATTAACAGTCCACCAGTCTTCTAGTTCCAGTGAATCATCCACTGGTTGTTTGACAATTCCATCAATGAATCCATTTTTTTTTTTGGCTCGTAATGCAATCCGCATAGCTCGTGCCCATTCATCATAGTTTTCACCTTTCAACTGAACCTGGGTAATTATATTACCCGGATTATCATTTGGAGTCAGTGCATAAGGGTTCGATTTGTTTTTGTTTAAGACAAAGGATTCCTTATCTTTGAGAACCATGGCTTTGATACCATAAAGAATTCTGAGAAATTTTGGGGTGCAAAGTTCTACCCGTTTCATTGATAGAATCAAAATAAATACACAAAGATTATAGCTCACCAAATCTTCTAAATCTGCTAAACAAGGAAGAAGTTCTAAATTAAAGATTACAATAGATTTCCTATACAAGGTAAACTATCAAGACTTACCAAATAAAAAATATTCACAAAACTTTCCTAAGCCATCTGCTGAAAATGTAGCTTGGTCCAATAGTTTTAATTCGGTTAGAGATATATTTGATTCTATTTTTCTTTTTTATTGGTGGTTTCTCCTCAAATAAGTATTAAAACTTTTTATTATTTCATATCCTGCAAATCAATCAATAGACCATTTGTGTTGAATTTAATAATCTATTTATTTTCTTTATTTTAATTCATGCCTATCCTGACGCTTTTTTTTATTTGGTTTATGATGTGTTTTAGGTTTTTAATTCATTGGATAGGTGGTAGCAAGTATATATGTACTGCATAAAGTATATAAGTATTTTTTATTGCATTAAATACTTAAATCAAACAAAAGAAAAAAGTTAAAAATATGTTGAATTTAATTCATTGATTTTCTTTAAATTATATTTTCATTAAGTTTCATTTCTACTTGACCAACTCGCTAATTTGCTTGCAAATCCGCTTGCCTTTGATAAAACCGAACCGTGAGTTTGGAAGGATAAGGGGGCGTTTGGTTGCTCTGTTATCTATTTTCATTTTCAATGAAAACAGAAAACAGCAGTGAAAACATGTTTGCTGTATTTATTTTATGTTTTCTATTGAAAACCTTTTTAGAAAACAACCTAAAATCTGAAAACATCCAAAGACATTTTCAGCCTTTTCTGTACAAAATTTTTGAAAACAAAAATTGTGATTGAAAACACAATGGCATTATCGTATATATAATGAATTTTTTAAACCCCTTTAGACGTTTTGGGCTTCGTCTCTTCCCCTCATTCACTTCACGCTTCACGCTTTCTCTATCTCTTCTCTTTTCTTTGTCTTCATCTTCATCTCCTTTGCTTTCTTGGCTTCGCCATTATCAGTCAATCATAAGTGTAGTGAGGCCATAGTTTGCTCTTCTTCCCTCTTCTTCTTCTTCTTCTTCTCTTCTTCATTTTTTTTTAAATACGATTCATTCAAGCCTTAAATGATATGTGATTTCAGATTTCAAACAACCTTAGTCTCACCACCATTGTCTGTCAATCACGACTACTGAGAAACTCCTTTTTTCATCTTCAGCTTTGTATTCGACTTCAACCACAAGCAAAAGAGGAATTGTTCAATTATAGACATTCGTCACTATGGAGTGTCATTGAGAGATGTTTGGTGTTTTGAAAGTAAGATTCCTAATTTTAAAGTTGATGCCAAATTATCTCGTTAGGAGACAAAGGCTTATTGTAACAACCTAAAAAAAAAAAAGGAGAAAGGACACATACGTCCAGAGAGTTCCTCCCCTTTTCCCCTATTTTTTCCTTACTTTTTCCATTCTCCTCTCTCTCTCTCTCTCTACTCCCCCCATTCTAATTAATGTTCTCTTTCTTCTCCACAATTCACCGCTACCTAGCCGCTCACTCAAGCAACTTGCAAATCAACCCGTTCAAGTCATTCGGCAATCAACCTGTTCAAGTAGTCCGAAAACTGATTTGCTTTGTGTTGCCACCTTGACCCAGAGCTGAACAGCTCTGCAGCGCTCTAACCTAGAGCCGAATAGCTCAAGTCACCCAAGACGAACCACTCACACTACCTGAGTCTGAACAAATCTGCGCCGTCTGACCGAAAAAAAAAGAACTTTTCTGCTCAAGCTGCCTGAAAATGACCCACTCTATACTGCATGTCGTTGCCCAATCTGCCAATCGCTACCGACCTTGTGTGGGCCTCAACTGGTCGGCCAAAACTCCCCTGGCAAGATTTGACATTTCTGCTTTCCTCTTTTTGTTTCCTGATTTTTTTCTGATTTTGTTGGAATCTGCTTAGCCAAACATTTTCTTTTTTTCCAGTCTATGACTAACCAGTGGGTAAAGATCTATTCAGTCCAATCTGTAGAAGGGTGACTATTCCAAATAGGAATCTTGCCAAGGGTATGTTTCATTTTCTCTCTTTGCGTTCAGGTAGACTTATAAAGGTGGCTGATCTTGGGTTTAACCGAATTACAAGGCCATAAGTGTTCCTCATGAGTTTCTTTCACTCCAGAGCATTGGAGGGTTCTATGCCTTAGATAGCTATACCATGCTCCGTTGTTCATTGTTGGGTAGACAATCCAAAAAAAACTGATTGTTTAACTTTTATTGTGAGTGGTAATATGAGTTTCTTGTGTTTTACAAATGTTATAACTTCCTTTATATTGCTTCAATATGTTAATATATGTGGTTTTATGAGATTTTGAGTAAGATACTTTATGAGAACAATAAAAAAAAATTAATACTGCCTACATTGTTTATGAATGATGCGGTTCTATTGAAATTTGGATACCGTAGGGATGGTAATAAGCAAGGATGGTAGTAAGTGAGGACGATGGTAAGAAAGGATAGTGGTTGCATTCCTGCCTGTGATTCATGCCCATTATTCCTACTTGTGATTCCCGCCTATGATACCTCGGCCTGTTATTTATCTACTAAATGCTTTTGTGTTGCATTCCTATTACTCCTTGATGTGTATGTGATGTATGATAACATATATTGTTGATTAAACATTGAAACCAGTATTACTTATGCTTTCTTATGTTGAATTCGCATATTATTACTCACTGAGATGTTTCTCACCCTTTCATTTTTTCCCTTGAGATCCTAGCACCAATCCCACCGTCAATCCTCCTCATTGAGCTCCAGATGCCTTTTCTTGATGAGTTCCACACACTCTCGTAATCGTGTGTGGGCTTAGGCTTTTTGTGTTGTATGCTATGCTAATGTTAATTCTTGTAAGCATTATTTTTTGACTCTATTGTGCTAGAATGCTTTGTTTAGCCACAGACATGAATCTTTTCTTTTGGGTTGTTTAATATGGTTTTGATTGGAAAATTTAGTTTGTACGCCTTCTTTTGTTGTAAAGGGTTTATGGTTTATGGATTCCTTGTTTTGTAGTTTATGTTTTATTACTGATCAAAATTCATTTGAAACTAGTTATTTTATCTGCTTGTTGTTTTGTTGTAGAGATTAGAAATGCATGTACTATAGGTGAAATTTTGGTTGATGTCTGATTTTTAGGGAAGACTTTGCCGAAATTTTTAGAAATTTTCGCACTTAGCCAAATTTTGAAATCCGTCACCGAGGCTTGCCGAGGATGGTTGCCCATCCCTGGCGCCAATCACGACTCCCGAGTTAGGGACATGACAGACATGGTATTTAAGCTATAGGTTTTTTGTGGCTTATGGAGCAAGGGCTCTTCAATAGAGTCACAATTGTGACTATAAAGCACACCATATTCATAATTAAGATACCATGGAAGGTCTTTTAGGTGTTGGTTTCCTTTTTCTTGTTACAAAATCCAAGTGGTCAAATTCCTTCTTGTTATTTGCTTCTTGTTCCTTTAATAACTCTTATTTATCTTAGATGTTGAACTTATGTGAAACCTCTGTGTTATGTTAGATGGACGCCTCTCATGGTGCATTGTTTTGTCCTTAAGGAACTGAGGGTCAGGAAGCTCCTGAGGATCTGGGTGTTCTTATGGCAACGCAAGAAGGACTATCCTCTCCTCTTACGAGAGGTCAGAATAAAGGATAGGGTAGTGGTTGAGGGAGAGGTCGTGGTAGATCAGTGCGGCAAGCTAATGAGCCTATTCCAAATGTGCTAGCTATAGTTGTAGCTGGGCTACATGGGGTCTAGCAAGTTGTAGCTGAGCTGACAGGTCTATGGTCACTCCCAGGATGCATGAGGCCTGGCCTAATCTTGATGCTAGACCAGTAGAGCAAGTGCGACCCTAGGTTGATGTGACACTGCCTGTTCAAGATTGAGTCCCTCCCCAATAGAAGAGGAAACAAGTCCAGCCTAAAGGCGGTAAGAAGGTGTCTTTTCAAGAGTTCATCAAGCTTAAGCTTCTTTCTTTTCAAGATTAGATCTGGTTGAGGATCTGCACAGTTTCTTAGATAGGATGGAGAAGGTCTTGGAGGGTTTGCAGTGCTCTAGCAGCAGGCAGGTGCAACTAGCTGCCTTTATGCTAGAGGACAAGGCACAGGATTAGTACAAGACCTTACTTTTTTCAAGGTTTAAGGATGTAGCTCCACTAAGATAGGAGGAATTTACTAAGCTATTTCTGGGTCGCTTCCTCTCAGAGAACAGGAGGGATGAGTTAGCTATCGAGTTCGAGCAATTGAGGCAGACTCCGATTATGACTGTCTTGAAGTATGAGGCCAAGTTTAACTAGCTATTCGATATGCTTCTCGACTAGTCAATGGTGAGAGACAAAAGACCAAGATGTTCTTTAGAGGATTAGTGGATCCTCTATTTCGGGTATCAGCACCACAGATGGGCCAACTAACTTATGCAAAGGCCATAAATGCGACACGTACCATTGAGGCCCGGGAACTGGAGAAGCAAGCCTTTAGAAAGATTAACAAGAAGGCCAAGACTTTTGGTGCTTTCAATGGTGGTATTAGATGGGCCAAGGGTATCAGTTCTCATGCTCAGCCGTAGTCTATGGAGGGTGGACAGGCACACTCAGGGCGCTGTACAAGGAACTCTTCTATATCGAGGAGTGAGTCTGTTGGCACTCCTTAATCGAGCTAGCGGAGTTCTACCTAGCCTGCCTCAGCCCTTCCACCATGTCGTACCTGTTGGAAAGCGCATACTAGGGTTTGTTATCATGAGATTGGGCTTACTTTTGGCGTGGTAGTCTCAACCATATTAAGAAGAATTGCCTTTTTTCTAAAGGGCAAGGAATGGCTCACCCGGCTCATGCATCCTCTTCTGCACCAGTTTAGTCTGTGGGAGAGTCTATTGTTTCTTTTGGACGTGGATCTAGCAATAGAGAACGTGGTCAACCTAGGTGGGGCCAAGGTTGGGTATTTACTTTGACTATATAAGATGCGCATGCCTCCAATGCAATGGTTATAAGTACACTACCGGTTTGTTCTTTTCCAGCTCATGTGTTGTTTGACCCTGGATCAACCCACTCATATGTATCACCAAATTTTGCATCTCGATTTAGCGTTCAACCTGTGTTATTGAATCATCTGTTTCAGGTTGGCACCCCTATTAG
Source organism: Thlaspi arvense (assembly GCA_911865555.2). Taxonomy (NCBI): domain Eukaryota; kingdom Viridiplantae; phylum Streptophyta; class Magnoliopsida; order Brassicales; family Brassicaceae; genus Thlaspi; species Thlaspi arvense. The sequence goes on from CAJVSB020000113.1 coordinate 64,727, forward strand.
AGAGTCTATAATGGTGGAGTATGTGTATAGGTCTCGTCATATTAGTATTAATGAAAGGGAGTCTTTGGCCGATCTCATTGTGTTAAGCATGGAGGATCTCAATGTGGTACTTGGTATGGACTGGCTAGCTTCCTGCCATGCTAGTCTGAATTGCCACCAAAAGATAGTGAGATTTGAAGTGTCTGGCGAGTCACCAGTAGTATTTCAAGGTGACTAGAGCCTAGTTCCGACCCGCTTGATCTCCTATTTGGATGCTAAACAATTATTAAGAAAGGGTTGCTTGGGTATTTAGCCGTCGTTAGGGATACTCAGATGGAAGAGCTAGAAATGATGCAAGTCTCGGTAGTGAATGAGTTCTTGGATGTATTTCCAGAGGAGCTACCGAGTATCCCTCTAGATAAGGATATTGAATTTTGTATTGATTTTATACCAGGGACCCAGCCTATATCTATACCTTCCTATCGCATGGCTCGAGTGAAGTTGAGAGAGTTAAAGGGACGACTGCAAGATTTACTTGACAAGGGTTTTATTTGACTGAGCACTTTACCTTGGGGTGCTCTCATGCTTTTTGTGAAAAAGAAAGATGGCTTGTTGAGGTTATGTATGGATTACAGGCAGCTCATAAGGTAAACTGTACACAACAAGTACCCACCACCTAGAATTGATGACCTATTCGACCAGTTGCAAGGGGCCACCTACTTTTCTAAGATTGACCTCTGCTCGGGACAATATCAATTAAGAATCAGGGGAGAGGACATTCCCCAGACCATGTTTAGAATGCGGCATGGTCATTATGAGTTTTTAATTATGACCTTCAACCTGACTAATGCTCATGCTACCTTCATGGATCGAATGAACCAGATATTTAAATTGTTTCTTGATCGATTTGTGATAGTTTTCATTGACGACATACTAGTATACTTTAGAAGTCGGGAGGAGCATGAGCTATATCTTAGGGAGGTTTTGCAGATATTACGGGGGCATTAGCTATATGCAAAGTTCTCTAAATGTGAGTTTTTGCTTGATAACGTAGCCTTCCTTGGACACGTTATCTCTAAGGATGGGATAAAGGTGGATCTTAAAAAGGTTGAAGCTATGCAGCAGTGGCTAAGACCCACTTCAGTGATAGAGATACATAATTTTCTTAGGCTAGCGGGGTATTATCGTCACTTTGTGCAAGACTTCTCCAAGATAGCCACTTCCTTAACTAGACTAACTCGAAAGAACATGAAGTTTCAATGATCCAATGTATGCAATGAGAGCTGCCAAAGGCTCAAGATTTGCTTCACCTCAGCTCCTATATTGACGTTACCCACTAGCACATATGGGTTTTTAATGTGTTGTGATACCTCCTGAGTGGGACTTGTGTGCGTTCTAATGCAAAACGGGCTAGTGGTGGCTTATGCTTCACGGCAGCCAAAGAAAGATGAATAAAATTACCCCACGCATGACTTAGAGTTGGCAGTAATGATCTTGCACTTAAGATATGGAGGCATTACCTTTATAGGAAAACTTGTGAGATATACATGAATCACAAGAGCTTAAAGTATATATTTCAACAGAAAAATTTGAACCTACAACAGCGAAGATGGCTTGAGTTGCTTAAGGATTACGATTGCAACATCTTATATCATCTAGGTAAGGCCAATGTGGTTGTTGATGTGTTGAGTAGAAAGTCTACAGGAAGTTTGGCACACATTGCACTCATTCGAAGGCCATTAGTTGAGGAAATTCACAAGTAAGAGCAAGGGTATGTGATTTGAATTTAGGGATACTGAAGTGTTATTAGCTCACATGCCAACTCGGTCTTCCTTGATTGAGTGCATTAAAGAGAAGCAAATTCAAGATCCCAATCTTTGTAAACTTAAGGAGGAAGTTTAGATGGGCAAGCATACAACACTAGAGATTGACGCCAAAGGGATATTACGATGTGGCTCATAGTTGTGTGTGCCTGATGTAGGCAAGTTGAGAAGAAATATTTTAGAAGAAGCACACAACTCCAAATACACGGTCCAATTAAGTTTTACTAAGATGTATAAGGATTTACAGCAATCATATTGGTAAGAAGGCATGAAGTGATACATAGCAGACTACGTCTCCCTATGCTTAGTCTGCCAACAAGTAAAGGCTGAACACCAGAAACTAGCGGGATTACACCAACAAATTGAAATACCAGAATGGAAATGGGAAATAATCACCATGGACTTTGTCATAAGACTACCTCATACCTCCAAGGGGTATGAATCTATATGGGTGGTTGTAGATAGGTTGACGAAATCGGCTCACTTTCTTCTAGTTAAGATTACCTATGGTGTATCTCAGTATGCTCAATTGTATTTTGATTAGATTGTCAGACTTCACGGAGTGCTAGTATCCATCATTTTTTATCGTGGGCTGTAGTTTATGGCATGATTTTTAAGATCCTTTTAAGAGGGCTTAAGGACACAGGTGGATCTGAGCATCGCTTTCCACCCTCAGACTGACGGTCAGTCTGAAAGAATAATTCAGATCTTGGAGGATATATTGTGATCTTACGTTCTAGATTTTATAGGGAGCTGGGATTACTACTTGCCTCTAATAGAATTCTCCTACAATAACAGTTACCAAGCAAGCATTCAAATGGCGCCTTTTGAGGCTCTATATGGTAGGCGATGTAGATCTCGTATTGGATAGTTCGAGGTGGGTGAGAACAAATTTTTAGGCCAGGATTTGGTGATGGACACAGTAACTAAGGTGCAAATGATAAGGGATCGATTGTTGGCCGCCCAGAGCTGACAAAAGGTATATATGGATCATAGGCGTTGTGATTTGGAGTTTGCCATTGGTGACCATGTTTTTCTTCAAGTGTCTCCCATAAAGGGGCTGATGAGATTTGGGAAGAAAGGGAAGCTCAACCCCAGATATATCAGCCCATTTGAGATTTTAGAGCGGATTGGTAAAGTGACCTACAGTTGGCACTTCCACCCAAGCTCTTTATGGTACACCCAATGTTTCATGTCTCCATGCAACGCAAGTATTCACCAGATCCCTCCCATGTGATAGCTTCCCAAGACATTCAGTTGGATACCGATCTATCCGATACAAAGGAACCAGTACCTACCCTTGATTGACAAATAAAGAAGTTGCATTCAAAGGAACTTGCTTCGGTGAAAGTTGTAACATCCTAACCCAAAACCTTCATCATGTATTTTATATTTCATTTTGCATTAGCATAATTAATGAGATTATTAGTTGTTTAAATTTAGTTTAAAAAGCCTCTAAATATTTGTGAGTAAATAATAAATAAATAAAATAATAATAAATAAAATAATAAGAAAATAAAATGAAAAAAAAAGCTATGATTACATGGGGGTCTCATGTCCCCCACTCTCCTACCATAATGATTTCTTTTACTTTAAAAAAAAAAAAAAGAAAAGAAGTTACTTTTCGGGAAAGAAGAGGGAGAGAAAGAAACGAGAAAAAAAGAAATAAAAGAGGGAAAGAAAGAGAAAGAAGGAAAAGAAAAAGAAGAAGGAGAGAGAGAGAGAGAGAAGGAAACTGAGAGGGAGGAGCAGGCGACGGAAACCAAGTTCAGGCAAGGGAAAATTGGGTAAATTCAGGTAATTTTTTTTAAAACAAGAATTTTTTTAGTTATTTGTAATCTAGTTGCAGTTTAGATCCTTTTAATTGGTTTAGATTTTGGATTAATTGCTATTTTTATGATGAAAAATCAAGGAATAATTTCTATTAGTTTAGATTAAATTTTTATTAATTCATGTTAATTTTGCTAAGAAGGTGACTAAATTAGGTTAGTAAAAACAAAACTAAACTAATACTAAAATCTGTCTAAACTCTAGTCTAGAATTTTCTCGATACACCTACAGATTATTTTCATAAAAAATAACTATAACTCCTTTTATGAACATGAGCATATCCTAGTATACCTAGCTTGACAATGAGTATATAATAATATTTTAAAAATTTTCGGAGTACGTATGTAGTAGAAAATTTAACCCCAAATAAAAATGGTAGAAAATGACCAAATTAGGAGTACATCTCATGTATGCACTAGTATATTCATACATTTATGCATAATTTTGACATGTTATTGATAGCGTATGTGGTTAAACTTTAGGACAAGTAAACCGGCTAGTCAGTGAGGCCAACAAAATGAGTCTGGACACACATAGTATCAGTAGAGGTGAGTGATCTTTTTCCTAAATTCAGGATTTTTCTAAAATAGTAAAACTAATAATTTCTTACTAATAAATGTTTTATTTCAAAACCAAAGGTTTTATTTTTGAAATATTTTTATTTATATGTTATGATTATTTTTCTATATGAAATGGAAATAGGAATCTCATTTTTATGCCATATATTATATATGTGAATGTTTGCAATTCACCTAGATAATTCGCTGGGTAGCCACATTAGTGTGGCAGTACTACATGATTTATTTGCCCAGTGGGGCCTTACGACACCAACAAGTCATGTGTGTTCGTCCATGGGAGTGATGTCCTATGAAACGAGTCTCATAGCTAGTAGCACCCAGTAAATTCTTATTATGTTATATTTATATCTACATGCACGTCAGACCTTAAATTTTATTTATGGAGCCGTTATATTTTTACTTTTATCCTTAGCCATTATAAGATATTTTGCTATGGGTGGATCTGCAGGCTCAACGGGTGAATTAGCCTTATTTTTAAATTATGATCAATGAATTGATATTTCAGAACATGATATTCTACATCAGTTATGCCAATTTTACGAACTATTTTTATTTACAATATTATGCGACATATTCCTATTTTACTGGTTTTAGTGAGAAGATCATTCACTGGGACACAAGTCTCACCACTTATTTATTTTCAAGTTTCAGCAATAGAGACTTGTAGCTATACCACGTGTATCTGGCGTATCAACCACTTGCATTCTAGAAAGGTTAGGCCCCACTCTTATCAATAGTAGCTAGTTTGGGTTGTTGGTTTTAAGTGAATGTTGACAGTTGTTAAACATGTAGATCTTATTTTGGAAAGAGAAGTTATGTAAGATAATTATGTTTTCAGTTATAATAATATCTTAGTTTTCCTGTAATGTCTAGTTAATATTTTGTTTTAGTTAATTACGAGTTGTATGTTTGACTCAGTGGGTACGATAGTTGAATAAGGTTTGACTTTTTCCGGTGAATCTCGGGCATCGGAGGTAATTAAACCCTGTTCTATTGTCACGCTTCACTCGAGTTACGGAGTGGGGGTGACAAGAGTGCTATGGAAGAATCATTTGGGAGAAGAAGCCACTTGGAAGCAAAGGAGTTGATGCGAGAAAAATACTCCTATCTTTTCCATGCATAAGATGAATATTTTAAAATTCAGAGATCGAATTTTCTTTAAGGGGGAAAGAATTTAACAACCTAAAAAAAAGGGGAGAAGGGATGCATACGTCCAGAAAGTTCCTCCCTTTTTTTCCCCCTTTTTCCTTACATTTTCCATTCTCCTCTCTCACTACTCCTCCCATTCTAATTAATGTTCTCTTTCTTCTCTACAATTCACCCACCGCCCAGCCGCTCACTCAAGTAACCTGCAAATCAACCTGTTCAAGCAATCCAAAACTGATTTGCTTCGTGTTGCCACCTTAACTCAAAGCCGAATAGCTCTACACCGCTCTGACCTAGAGTCGAATGGCTCTGCACCGCTCTGACCCAGAGCCGAATAGCTCAAGTCGCCCGAGACGAACCACTCACGCTGCCTGGGTTTGAACAGATCTGTGCCGACTGACTAAAAAAATAACTAATGTGCTCAAGCTACCCGGAAATGACCCACTCTACGTCGCATGCCATTGCCCAATCTGCCAGTCACTACCGGCTTTGTAGGCCTTAGCTGGTTAGCTGAAACTCCCTTGGCAAGATTTACTCCCTCTTTCTTGTTTTGTTTTGCCATTTCTACTTTCCTCTTTCTATTTCCTAATTTTTTTCTGATTTTGTTGGAATTTGCTTAGCCACCCATTTCCTTTTTTCGATCTATGCCAAACCAGTGGGTAACAATTTGTCCAGGCCAAGCTATACAAGGGTGACTATTCCAAGTAGGAATCTTGCCGAGAGTATGTTTTCGTTTCTCTCTTTGTGTTCAGGTAGACTCGTGAAAGGGGGCTGATTTTGGGTTTAACCGAATTACAGGGTTGTAAGTATTCTTCGCAAGTTTCTTTCACTCTAGAGCATTAGAGGATTCTGTGCCTTAGATAGCTATACCACACTCCGTTGTTCACTGTCGGGTAGACAGTCCGAAAATAATTGATTGTTTGACTTTTATTGTGAGTGGTAATATGAGTTTCCTGTATTTTACAAATGTTATAACTTCCTTTATATTGTTTCAATATGTTAGTATATGTGGTTCTATGAGATTTTGAGTAAGATACTTTATGGGAATAATAAAAAATTAATACTGTCTGCATTGTTTATAAGTGATGAAGTTCCATTGAAATTTGGATACCGTAGGGATGGTGATAAGTAGGGATGGTGGTAAGTGAGGACGGTGGTTACATTCTCGCCTGTGATTCCCGCCCATGATTCCCCCTTGTAATTCTTGCCTACAATAACTCAGCCTGCTATTTATCTACTAATTGCTTTTGTGTTGCACTCCTGTTACTCCTTGATGTGTTTGTGATGTATGATAATAGATATTGTTGATTAAACAATGAAACTAGTATTCCTTATGCTTTATTATGTTGGATTCACATATTATTTCTCACTAAGATGTTTCCTACCCCTTTATTCCCCTCCCCCCCCCCCGATCCCAACACCAATCCCACTGCCAGTACTCCTCATTGAGCTCTAGACACCCCTTTTTGTGAGTCCCACACACTCTCGTAATCATGTGTGAGCTTAGGCTTTTTGTGTTGTACACTATGTTGATGGTAAATCTTGTAAGCGTTATTTTTGACTCTATTGTGTTAGAATGCTCTATTTAGCCACGGACATGAATCTTTTCTTTTGGGTTGTTTAGTATGGTTTTGATTGAAAAATTTAGTTTATATGCCTTCTTTTGTTGTAAAGGGGTTATGGGTTATGGATTACTTGTTTTGCAGTTTATGTTATATTACTGATCTGAATTCATTTGAAACTTGTTATTTTGTTTGCCTGTTGTTCTGCTATAGAGATTAGGAATGTGTGTACTATAGGTGAAATTTTGGCAGATGTCCGATTTTTAGGGGAGACTCTGCCAAAATTTTTAGAAATTTCCACACTTAGCCTAATTTTGAAATCCATCACCAAGGCTTGCCAAGGTTGGGTTGCTTCTCCCTAGTGTCGATCGCTGCTCCCGAGTTGGGTCGTGACACTTATTCTGGTTACTTGTTATACTATACATAATTTTATTAGAATGCAACGTAGCTTAGATAGATTTTTTAACCACTACTCTAGAGAAAACTTGATTGTTGATGAAAATGATTTAAATGTAAATCAACAAGGTATCAATATTGATGGCACTCATGTAGCTCATATAGCACAAGTTCAAGAAGCTATTGCAAATTATATGCAGGAAAATCGTAACTTTTAATTAGGTGCACTTTTTATTATCTTTTGTAAATATTATTTTCATTTCTATGTATGAACTTTATTTCTTATAATGAAATTGAGTAGGTGCTCATATTTATTAAAGCTATTCTTGTAAATGGGTTGAGTACAATTATTTCATGTTAAATTTAGCCTTATGGAGTATTTTTATGCTGAATTTCAAATTCATCCGTGTGGATTAAGTCGGGCTTCAACAGGTCAAAATGCACATTGAAGGTCGGAGATTAGTTCTAAGGCTAAAATCTAATCTAATATAGCTTAAAAAATTTGCTATGAAGGGTTTTGGGTCAAGACAAGCTTAATTGGAGCTTAATTTCAAGAAAATATAATTTTAGATGTGCAAGTGAAATTTGACAGTATCATAATTTCTAGCTTACTGCTATCTTGGAAAAAAATTCATAACCATAGCTAGAAAACTTGAATTAAGACGATTCAATAGGAAATTGAAAGATAAGAGAGAGAGTTACAACTTTTGTGTTTTTGCCTCAAACAAATTCAGACTTTAGAGTTCTCGAAAATTGAGGAATAAAATCAGCAATACTACAGCAACAATAGCATCATTACTGCTTGCTAGTGTTTCAAAGAAAAAAATCTTAACTTGGGCTACAAAATTTGGATTAAGCTGATTCAAAGATCAAATGGAAGCTAAGAGAGAGCTTTAAAAGTTCCATGTTTAGGACTTTGTCCAATTCAGCTTGTAAGCATCCCAAGATTCAGATGGAAGACACATATTCAATTTAGTTACAAGCACAGCTCAACTCAATTACAAGTAGAAATCTGTCACATATACGTTGTCACGTATCCGACCAAGTCAGGCATGTGAATGAGCTTTGCTTCTAACTGAGCAAAGCTCTATTTATAGTTGAATTGAGCTCTACTTGTAACTAAGCTAAGTTCTTGTAACTGAGCGAAACTCTGCTTGTAATTGAACTAAATTTGCTTCTTCCATCTAAATTTTGGGATGCTTACAGGTTGAATTGGAGGAAATCGTAAATATGAAACTTTTAGAGTCTCTCTTAGCTTTCATTTGATCCTTGAATTAGCTTAATCCGAAATTTTTAGCCTAGGCTATGATTTTTTCTCCAAAACACCAACAAGCAGTAAAGGTGCTGTTGTTGCTACAGTACTGCTGACTTTATTCTTCAATTTTCGAGAACTCTAAGGTTTGAATTTGTTTGAGGCCAAAACACGAATGTTATGGTCCAATAAAGGAAAATTTTAATTTATTAAAAACTAAATAAGAAAAGGGGGCTAAGTGAATAATTTTAAAGACTAGGGACTAAATTGAAAGATAAACAAGAAGTGAGGACTTGATAATAATTAAAAAAAAAAACTACAGTTCGGCCGCTGACCTGCGTGATTAACATGCACTGACGAGTTGCAGCCTTTTGCTTCAGATTTTTTCACCTTTTAGGCCTATTTAGTCAGGCGAACATAACCCCTCAGTTGATTTCTACTATCGTGTGAGAGAAAGGGAGAATTTGGGGTTGAAAAGGCCTGTGGTCTAATGGGTTTGTGAGGGATTTTCGTTCGATTTTTGGGCTTGATCGGGAAATTTGGCCTACTTTAAAGCTTTATGGAGCTTGCCGGGCTTGGGTCTCCATCTTCTGAGCGTCGTCACAGTGAGGTAAGCGTTTTTTTTGGATTTTTTTGGTTGTTTTCGGCGGCCGGGTGCTGTTACAGGCACCTAGGTCTGATGACCAAGGTAGCTGGGTAAGGAAGATAGGACCCGAAAGGGTCCGGGTCCTGTCCTGGCTGGGCCAAGCTGGGTTGGGCCAGGCCCAGCCTAGCTGGAAGGAAGATGGGTCCGCGGTCTGGGCCACGGGCCAACCCAAACCTGGCAGGCCAGGCTGAGTTGACTTTCTGAGTCAACTCAGCCCTAAGTTGATGAAAACGAGTCAACCCATTCAGGTTGACTCAATGAAGGTCAGAACAGGTTATCCTTGAGAATAACGGTAACCAAGATAAGGGTTGATTAGGGATAGTAAGGATAGAATAAATTGGAATTATTTAATTAAATATTTGGGGTTAGGGTTTTGGGCAGGTGCACCAGCCAGGTTTAACCGTCGGTTCGAGACTTTTCGGGCTGGTTCTTTGGGCAATTGGACCAGTTCCTGGTCCATTGGGAAGAGGGCTATTAGATCAAATGGTTTTGAGAAATTTTGGATGGCCGGTTCAAGGTGAACAGACCGGTTTAGTGTGGTGCCCTTCAGGCGGCCGGTTCACCAGTTTTTAGACCAGTTCTTGGAAGAGTTGAATCGGTTCCTAGTTTAACATTATGAAACCTACCTAAGCATGTAATTTGGAGATTTTTGGATGTCCGATTCAAGGTGAACTAGGCTTGGTTCGTGTGCTGGTGCTTAGGGTTAGGGTTCTTGGCCGGTTCAGGGCTAGTTAAAGGCCTTTTTGGCCGATTCAGAATAGTTTTTAGGGTTTCTAGGCTTTCTGAATCCATTTTTCAAGGTTTTGTGGCCAATAAAGTTGAGTTTGAGGTAGTTTTGGGCTGGGTTAGGCCTGTTTGAGAGTTTTAGAGGCCGGTTCATTCTGGTTCGAGGGTTGGGGAGGCTAGTTCATTATTGTTGAGGGTTGTTGAGCAAAATTGTTAAGTTTTAGTGAGCATGTGGGTTTCAGTGATGGTAATGATGCCTCGAGATGCATGCTAGGGCACCAGGTTGGGATTTGAGCCCGATTTGAGATTTTTGAGTTTGTTCTTGTGCCGACTTTGGTGATGGTGACGGTTTTGTGGTTTGATTGCAGATTCGTCAGTAGAGACACACTCGAACCATCGAGCTGGGTGAGGTGATCTAGGACTTTACTTTTCAACTCGACCCATACAGTGAGTGATAATACCCTCTCTATGCATGCATTTTACACAATGTTTTTCCTGGCATGATGGACTTATTGACTCTTACTGTTTTTTGACTTATACTACTTTGGAATATGTGTTATATGTTTTATAAATTGACAGTGAGCTATATTAGTACATTGTTATCGATTTTCGTGACATGACTATGTATGCATATGTATATACTTGTTTGACCTGACATGTAGGGAGTCATGCTATGCGATGAGGCTAGGTTGCTCCGATCGTGAGATGGAGGATGCCTCCGACTGGGAGCGTAGTATGTGATTGAGTTGAACCCGATCATGAGGCGAAGGATTCTTTCAATCAGGTGATGGCCATCGATATGTTTGTGATGCCTCCGATCGTGAGAACCACAAGGCTGGGGTCTCGTGGTGGGATTGTTGTGCTCCCACATATTATTTGGATGTTGATACGACTCACTGTTTATGTATGTATGTATATGTTTTGGTCTGATTATGTGATACATATCCCACCATGCATAGTTTATGTACCATCCTTACCATTGAGTTTTGCGACTCACACCTTATTATCTTTTCAGATCAACTTGACCATTTGTGTACCAGATAGCAGTGTTTCAGATATGCGCTTTGCGAGTCGATCAATATATAGGCATGTCCTTTTGTTTATTTATTTTTGCACTCTAGTGCTCCCTATATCTCTCAGATAAGATCCTATTTGTACTTTTGGACTGTAAATGTATATAAATGTGAATTGTTTGATCTTTGGGTATGGTTTCATATTGTTAGGTTAACTAGGGTCATGGACTCTAGTGCCGGTCACAGACCCGAGTTGGGTCGTGACAACGAAAGTTGTAACTCTCTCTCTTTTCTTTCAATTGCCTCTCGAATTGTTCCAATCTAAGTTTTTAGCTATAGTTCTGAATTTTTTTCTAAGACAACAGCAAACTAAAAATTCTAATATTGTCAAATTTTACATGTAACTCCAAAATTACATTTTCTTGAAATTAAGCTCTAATTAAGCTTGTCTTGACCCAAAACCCTTCATAACAAATTTGTTGAGTCACATTAGATTAGATTTGAGCCTTATAACTAATCTCCAACCTTCAATGTGCATTTTGACCTATTAAAGCCCAAATTTACCCACATGGATGAATTTAAAATTCAATATAAAAATACTCAATAAGGCTTAATTTAACACAACTGTGCTAATTTGGTTAGGTAGATGCAACAAAGTTAGATTGTTTTGGTTAGGCTAATCTAGTTAAGGTGGATGTATCATCTAGTTTGCTATAACAGATATAACCTAAAATTGCAGATTTGGTTTGCTAGCAAATTACCCTGATCTTTTTTTATATTTTGCCATAGTTATGGCTGTAGAATAGCACATTCCAAAACCCATATACTAGTCTACTATATGACACAACCACAATACAGCCACAACTACACAAGCATAACCCAACAGCTTGTGCTTCCAAAGCTGTAGTTTGAATTTTGAGGACTATATTCGCTTGGGTTTTGCCGATTGCAACAAGGAGAAAGTGATTGTGCATAACTCATGTTCAATTGTACCTAGTAATTGTCTTTTTTAATTCATCTCTTGATCTTCTACAAAAACCCCAAATAGCTTGTCCTAGCTAGGGCACAAATTTGGTCCAAGATCATATAAACAATCGGGGAAGCCAAAATAGTAAAAAAATCTTGAAGTTAGCATTTATGCTGGTTAACAATACACGTTAGCCTCCACGTGTGATTTTCGTCAATGTCTAGCGCAAGAGTTCATGGCAGGACCATTCTAATAGACAAAAGGATCTAGTTTAGACTAATTTGATAGCTAAACTCTTTAAAGACCATTTTGATGGCCGGCAATTCTTTCAGGGACAGTTTGCTAGTTTACTCTAAATTTAACTTGCAAATCTAACAATTTTTCTTTTAGCCTCCAAGCATGAAAACATTAAACCCAACTAACTTTAATTTAATTTGTATTTTATATATGTAAGAGTTTATTATTTATAGTTTTTTCATTAACAAAAATGTCATTAAATATATTTTTTATTATATAAAATTATTATCAAAGTTTTCAATTCGTTGAAAAATAAGTGAACTAAATATATTTTCATTATTTTCATTTTTTGAAAATAGAAATTAACAAATCAAACCAAACATGCTTTCTAAAATTTTAAAATTTGCAAATAAATATTATTTCCAAAAAATAAAAAACCCGAAATGAAAATAGAAAACATTTTCGTAAACCAAACACCCCCTAAGATGACAGATGCGTTTGATATTTTCACCACTTACTTATGTCAGGTCAAGTTGATTTTTTAATGTAAACTTTTGAAATCTACCCGCACTCACCCTATTTGGTAATGCTCTTACCTTTTCCATTTTTTTTTTTTGGTCATTTAAAAATATGAAAGTTTTTGTATAGTTATTCTAAAAGGTTATATAAAAATGTGAAAAGAAAAAATATAATTGACCATGTCTCATTTACAGTGTGCCTCATTTAAATATTGAAAGAAAAATTTTTAAAAATCAGAAAAATAAGAAAAAATCAAGTTCTAAAAGGCTTTTTTTTAAGTTTCAGTTTTTTTCATACTGAATTAGATGGTAAAAAATCATAAAGAAAAAATTCAAAATAATTAATTTTATTAAATTTTATTTGATGAAACTCATATGTAATGATCAGTTAAGTTTATAAGGACTCCAAAAACTACTCTCTCAAGGTAGGGGGTGGAAATAAATCACAACATTCGTGAGTCGTCTGTAGTCTAACTTAGTTTTACTTAACTTAATTTGATTTAATTATCTAATTAAGTCAAGTTTAAACCAAGAAATTGATGTTTTTATTTAAATAGCCTAACTTGATTGTGTTTGCCCAATCTTATAAACTTGACAAGTCAGCCTATATAATTAACTATATATAAAATATATTTTTTAAATATAATACATATCATATAAATTATATATTTACATAATATATATAACATATATTTTTATAATATAAATAGATCTAACATAAAAGGTTAACAAGTCAAGTCAAACTTTATCAATTTTATAAGTAAATCAAGTTAAAATTAAGTAGTGTATGGTAAGATGGAATCTTGAGAATGTAATGGAAATGAGAATGAGAATTCTAGAAAATTGCGTTTGGTAGCTACTTTGGAATGGGAATCCTCATTTCCTAAGAAATCCAGATTCTATCAAATGAGAGAATCTGGATTCTATCCTGTGGTGGAATCCTATCTTAATGTATAATTACTATTTACCTTTTATTTTTTAAGTAAATGACAAAAATATGCTATAAATATAAAAAATTATAAGTATTTATAATATTATATATTAATATATTATACATTACATTAGGTATATAAACGGGTCGGATTCGGATCAAATCAGGCTTATCCGAATCCGAATCCGATTATCAATATATAATATCCGAATCCGACCCGAAATCCTATAAGATTTCTACTTGTTTTTACCGAATCCAAATCCGATAAAAATCTGAAATTCGAATAAAAAATCCGATCTGAATAACTATTAATAATAATTAAAATCAAATAACCAATAAATAAAAGATATATAAAATTAAATAAATTATTATTTATAAAATAATAAAAATTCATGTAAGATTTATATTTAATTATTTTTCTTTTATTAAAATATAAATAAAATTTAAAAATAAATTTTTATTTATAAATGATTAAGAAAAAATTTTATTATATAATATATTACAAAAGTAATGATAGGATTCCAATATTTTATAAAATTATCAAGTTTTATTATATTATAGTTAGAATTTAAAAAATTTTATAATCAATTTATTCAAGTGTTTCATGAAATTTTTAAAGTAATTAATTATTAAATATAATATCTACTAGAAAAATTAAAATTAGGGAAAGTAAAAGAATATTATAAAATAGTTTAGAAAAAAATACATTATTCTATTAAATAAAATGTTTCACAAATACAAATTAATGCATTGTTAATTATAATGTCATATATATTACATTATATATAAAAGTATTTATTAAAAAATATATATATAATTATTAATAAAATAAAATTATTATTAAAATATTCGGATTCGGATTTTTAACGGATCGGATTGCTTAATTTTATATCCGGTCCACTTATTTCGGATTACGGATATTTATAATCGAATTTAATCCATTGAACATTTTAGTCGGTTAAACGGCCTAAAATTCGGATCAGATTCGGATCAAATTTGGATTAAAATCCAACCCATTGACAACCCTACATTACATATATTTATTATATTATAACTGTATAATATGATGCATTATGTATTATATAATTTATTATTTTATATAATATAATTATATACATATAAAACTTATTACACACACATATATATGAATTTAATAATTTAATATTAAAATAAAAATTAATTGTTATTTTTTAGTTTTTTAATATGTTTAAAATACATTAAAAGTTAATTATTTTTAAATTTTTAAATCTTTAAAATAAAAGGTATTTTTGTTTTCGAACATTCTTTTTATTTCTTTTCCTACTTCCATTCTAATATACCAAATATAATGATGAAATAAGAATTTTTATTCCATCAGTGTATACCAAACATACTTATGAGAATCTTGATTCCATTCCATTCTCATTCTCATTCCCATTCCCATTCCATTTCCATCAAAAATCATTTCACCGTACCATATAATATACGCCACCTAAATTTTTAACTTACCACAGGCATGAACATATTTAGACTAATAATTTTTATAGTAAACCTACTCTTTTTAAGTTTCGATCTATCTATACTTAGACTTATGTCAACCTATAGCTCAAGGATTTGCTTAAAGTTAGATAAGAAAATGGCATTGTTTGGCAACATGATCGGTAGAAGAATATTCTAGTAGTGGACTAAGCTGCTTTCCCTCCCATACAACCAATATTTCCGAGTTAGCTCAGAAGCGGAATAGCTATCAGGCACCGGGAATATCATATTCCAAGGTCCCCCTTCCTCAATGGCCAAATTGCCCTGTTGCTGTTGGACTATTGCAAATATATTTCAACCCTCTCACAAAAATTCTTAGCCAAAAAATGGAAACAATAGGAAGAGGAAAAATGTTATCTTTCTCCACTGACAAGATCGATGGCGGGCGTGTTAACTGGGGGCAAGTAGGGCGGATGCCAAGGTTCGAGTTACGTTGACTTGAAAAAAGCTGTGATTGTGATAAGGCGTTTTTAACAAGTGAACAACAGCTACAAAACCAATGTTTGTTAATGGCATGTGGAATTTGAAAGCTTCAGACTTTGGAGGGCAGAATCATCATTCCTTGGCATTTGGCATCATGAATCTCCTTTATCCTTTCTCCCTAGATAATTATTTACTAGTGAAAAAGGAAAATGGTGGAAGATAATGGTTCAAACAGAACAAACGCATCTGCAAATAACAACAGAGGAAAATGATACTGCGAATTCTCAAAAAGTAGAAGCAATATGCGTGTATTACAAAAGAATGAAATTAATTTTGACCAATTGGTCCATCTTCTAGTTAACAGAGTACAAGGAATCCCTCCTCTGGCAAAACTTATCTAACCATTAAGGAGTCTCCTGCTGTCTGATACTACAATTTCCTACACTATATTGCTGTTCTTTAATCTGCCTTCTTCATTTTGAGATAACAAAGATGGAAGTTACAAGAGTATTGCTAAAATATTTCTCTTTTTTGTCCCTTTTCCTTTTCTTCTATTTTCTGTCTGTATGTGTACTGTTATTTACATGGCTGAACGCCATATCCTTCCCTCGAAAGAAATAATGATTATTGATACATCATCATGGTAACGACGCCTGTCTCCTTGGGAATCTCAAGCAACTCATGGAAGTCCATTCCTGGAAGTCAACAAGCCAAGTTCATTAGATTTGTCTCACCAAAATGTTAATTTGATGTGTGTTAAACTGTCAAGTCCACAAAACTTGGAAGCAAGTATAATACAGGTTCAAGGCTCATGGCGGTATAGCTAGAAACTAAGAAGTTATAATATCCTGACTCTGGCTTTTTGGGCCTTAGGAGCCAAATGCATATGCAACCAAATAGGATGGCTTACGGCCTTTTTGGCAGCTCGAAACAATACTTCTTCCACAAGATGCTGTGCGGGATCTCCTTCTGGGAAGGAAGACATGAACATCTCAACCTTAGAGACGGCCTCCTCATTGGTGAAGTACTGGTAGAGACCATCCGAAGATAGTATCAAAAAGCGGTCTCTTGGGCTAAGTCTGTGATGGCAGAGGGAGGGAAGGCAGTTGATGTATGGCGAGTTTCCAATATAGTCAACTCTGAACATCTCTATAAGTGCATCGTTCCATTTTGGCTGCGAAGTATAACCAAATAGGGTCTTAGCAACAAACAAGTAACTCATGTTTTCTGTTTCTGTTCTCAATATAGTTTTCTGTGTTTTTATAAACAAAAGAACACTAAAGCTCTTCAAAACTCCATCGATTTCACGTAGTTTTCATTTTTGCAATATAGTTTTGGAGAATAGCAATAACTTTTTGTCGTTGTCTAAAAATGGGCAAGTTTTCTGAAAATTCTTACAAAACAAAGCCAAACAGACTTCTGTTTCTAAAAACAGAAAAATGTCGTCCAAAAAAAAAAAAAAATTGCTTGAAATGATGCATAAGAAATGAAGCTATAATTCCAAGAACATGTCAAACGAAAATCCCTTGAATTCATGTTTGTTACCAGTATTGAATGAATATTAAAGCTTGGAAAATATGAATACCTGCTTGAGAAATCCAGCCCCAAAAGCTCTAGTGACCTTCAACGAACCTTTCACCCTATCGTTTGTTACAGCAGAAGCATCATCCTGATGTTCCTTCTTAATTCTCCTTACTTCCTGAACCAAAAAAGCCACAAATGATGGTAAGACTAATAACTCTTTGATGAGAACAAACAAGTATCAATCAAGTCTCTAAACAACGAAGGAACATGGTTTTACCTCTTGCACAGATGTGCTATGATCCATTGTGAGCTGAACCGACGTCAAATGATGTAAATTGTCATATTCATCACCATCGAATGCTTCGAGGTCATTAAGAGTTTCTCTTTGATTCTCTCCAAGTTCTGGCAGGCCTTACCGATCCCAAGATCAGGTTCAGCTTTCCTAGCCAAAACCGCACGGCTATCCCCAACGTTCATGATGTAAACATCCTCCCCCATCATCAGCATCGCCAGAACACAAGAACCCATTAGAGACAACTCAGGATTCTCCCTTAACATCAGATCAGCAATTTCAAGAAATGACTCCTCGGTCTTCCTCAGAGCCACCGAAAGCGCTTTGAGAACATCTGAGTGTTTCACCCCATCACAGCCCGAATTTCTCATCTTTTCCTTCAACATCCTATCGAGCTCTATTCTTTCCCTGTCCCATTCACATCTCCACCTCCACTGGTTTCTCCTCCCACTTATTCCCCACTCTATTAGTTACATTCTTAGTCCTCCTACGCCTCTTTCTTCCAGCATCATAGTCATAATTTTCTCTTTTAGCCCATTCATGAAAATTATCCAACATCTGCTGTTCAGTGACTGATTGACCAATTTCATTGCTTTGACCCGTCATCTCCTTCTCCAAATTGGAAGTAAAGTTAGTCTTAGATTCTGACTTTTCGTTCCATAGTAATCCGTTGAGCTCCTTCTGAACGTTAGAGTAAAGATTGCTGACCAGAAAATCAGTGGCATCAGGCCCATTGAATCCATCATAAATTCCAACAAACACCCATCCCTGTTCCTCCGATACTATTATGTGAACCCGGTCCTCGCCGGCTTTTCCCTGAGCCCACTGAAAATTTGTGCTCTCAAAGGACTCCTCAATCTCATCAGCTAAGCTTCCCTGCTCGGTAATCTGTGTACCGTTCTCGTTTCTCGTCTCCAACCCCCCATTCCGATCAGTGGATTTCTCCGAAGGTCCGAGAATGGGCACAACAATCGAATTTGAGATCGCCCTTTTCAGATTTTTGATCAAATTCCGTTTTCCTCGATCTGGGTCTGTACCTCTGGAGTTGATCGTATTGGTTTTCCAACGGACCCGAAAGGAACTTCGCTCTATTGGACCCGATAAAAACCCTCTCTCCACCGGGCCGGAGTAGGCCCCGGATGCGAAGCTCCGTGGAATTGGTCCAGAACGGACCGCGGGAATGGAATCGCGGGGAATCGGCTGCAGGGGAATAGAAGCGAACGAGTCGGAGCTCGAGAAGGAGGAGGCCTTGTCAATTGAAACGATGTCGTAGGGGCAGATATCGATTGGGGCATTGGAGAGAGGTTGGACGTGTTGGCACTTAGAGAGGCCCCGGAGATTGATTTGAACGCCATCCCCGTTGCGGCAGTGATGGCGGCAGCGTCATCAGAGCAGAGAAGAGATTGGTCGGCCGGAAGTAGCAGAAGGAGTGTCCCCAGGCCTCATCAAGAGGGTCCGAGAGGAAGACAGCGATCTCGTGCCGCCGAGAAGAACTCGCCGCCGGCGAAGCAAAATTTGAGTTTTCCAACGCCGTTACCCATTTAAAAACAAAAAAAAAAAGGAAAAAGAAACAACGAAGTAGATGGAGGGAGGAGGGAAGAGGACGTCTAAACTCGACCGATCTTGGAGGATGATCTGATTCTGCTTCTGCGATTATAGAGAGAGCGGGAAGGGGAGGAAAAGAGAAGGTAGATTTTTTTTTTTTTTTTTTTTTTGGGGTTGACTTCCTTTCGATGGGGTCGCTTTATATTAATATTTTTGTGGTGGGCCAAGGTGGGGGTTGACTACGAAGAATAAGTTGGAAGCGCGTGGGCGGAGTTGCGCGAAACGAAACGGATAAGCAGCTTCGCTCAAGAAATGTAAACATAAGAAAGTCGAAGAGGCCCGACAAGGAGAGTGGCGGTGGGAGCTTGTACTTTGTACGCGTCAACGATCATCCCAAATATGAACCAGGAAAATCACCTACGACTTTTACTTAATTCCCCGAATATAATATGTTTTTATTATGGGTAAGTGCCCTACTACTCGCATTTGATTCTCAACAAGCTTTTCATAAGCAGGGTTTTATTAGAATTAGTCAAGCATTGTAATAGACTAATTTAATTAATTAATTTTTAATTATTAATTAATAATAAAAAATAATTTATAACTATTTTAAAAAGTATATTTAATTTTTAATAATAAATATATATATATTTAATAAATTGATTAAAATATTATTTTATTTTTTATTAATTTTTATTTTTTTAAAAAAATAATAGATAAATTATACTAAAAAATTTTATTTTTTTAACTCTATGTTATTTTTCTCTCTAGAATGCTTTCAAGATCAATAAAAACCTTTGAAACTATAAATATTTATTATTGTATCATGATTTAATATTAATATAAAATTTTAAAATTATTTTTCAAAATACTTTAAGGAAATTTACTATTAGTAGATGTGCTTTGGCTACTTAAATTAAATTTAAATTTATTTAATATAACATTATAATATTTAAATAATATTGTTGATAATTAAAATTATGAATATTTAATTATTAATATTATTCACATGATAATATTTATTCAGGTGGAATATAAGATTAAAATGATAAAAGAGAGAAAATGGGAACTAAGTTGTAAAAAAAAAAATGTATTAAAGATAGAAATTTTTTACAAAAAAAATTCAATGAATAAAAATATGAATTAAATGATAAATTTTAAAATGTTATGAAAATAAATTAAAATATCTGAAAAATACAATACGTAATTTATATAAAAAAGCTAGTACTAAGCAGTTAAAATTGTTAAATTTTCACATTTGTTCATCATTTCATTTGAGAAAAAAAAACTTGCAAGATTGTTTAATATAATCTTATATATTTGATCTCTATAATTTGTATTAAAGTAAATAAATATTTATTATACTCGATACTTAGCAAAAATAATTATTTTCTAAAAAAAAAACTTGAAACTTAGATTAAAAAATAAAATTTTACCAGGAGAAATTTTTAAAGGATGAAGCAAACAAAAATTATATAATATAAAAAATAAAAAAGTAAAATTATGAATTAATATTCATTTTAGAGAAATTTACTAATTTATGGACATTGACGAAGTTCTATTTATGTTTTTAAGAGCAAGTTCCCCCCAAGCTAAAAATTTTTTATTTTATAATATATTATTATATAAAATAAAATTTTATCCACCCAAGAAAAAAATTTAGCTCCCGCATGTATAATATATAGATATATATATATTT
>CAJVSB020000114.1:0-85294 GCA_911865555.2 Thlaspi arvense
GTTGCCTACCGTCTGTGATACGTCTTGTCTACTTGACTAGGAAGAGTAAGATGGTCTAATCAATGTCTCAAGATCACAAACCTTTAGTAGCAAATATAAAAAAGGAGATTTTCGAATTCTTACTTGCAATTTCAATTCAATTATAAAATTATCTCGGGAATGATTTTGTAATACTGTTAAAATTTTATAAATATGTTTGAAAATTTCTCCAAATATAAATTCAAACAAATTTTATGAATGGTTTAAGTTCTACTCAACTCAACAAGATTTGGCAATTTAATTTGCAAGACTATTAATTTATCATCAATCTTCTAATAAATTAATTTATGGGTGATGATAATATAATGAGACTTTTTTATAGCACCACCCCCGCCTCATCTAATTTGAGATTAAGTGCTGCCACTACCTGAAAAAATCTAAGTAAATTTCATAGGTGTACATGTTGGGTAGCAGCACTAAATTGGATGATAAATCTGTTGATTTGTGTACACATGAGGGTAAGTGAGTCTCGAAATATCTGAGAGACGTCTGAGTGACTCGAATACCATCGGATCGATTATCTTAGTTAAGAGTTGAAGATTAAAAGAAGAAGCGGTGTATAGAGAGAAACTCACGGGCATCCTCCCTTCGGCTCTCACCTCACCTCACCAACTCATACCACTCTCCAAGTACTAGCAATGAGCTGTATCATATCTAATAACTACTCTCATCAACCATTCACGCGTCTGTCATTATAGACACACTCTAAGATATATAAACATACATATAAAATTAAACCCTGATCAACCTCTCTCTCTCTCACACACAGAAGGGCGCATATCCTCTCAGGCAAACCCAAAACTATAGATGTCTAAACCTCTAATGTATATGCACACAGTGTTCATTTGTCTTCTATTCATGCTGTACGTAGATGTAACGCTGGCCACGGCCAGAGTTCCGGTGGCCACGAAGACTTCGGGCGACCATGCGAGTGTGATTAAGCCCTGAAGGATCACCAGAGCAGGTTTTCGGAGAGACGGAAGTAAAAGTTGCATGCCAAAGGGGTTTCGGCATTCTTCGGCACCGAGCCGGTACGCGAACTATCATACCATGACCTCCTCTGCCTGCTCTACAACTGTCACCATTCGCGGCACTAAGATTCCAGGACGCCATGATCCCTGTCGCGACTTGTGAAGAAAAGCTCAGTTCACGGTAGAAATGATTCGGGCGAAGTGATATAAGCAGAGGGACTCTCGCGAACGAGCCTGCAGCAGTTCAAGTTTCCACTTTCCACCACCGAGACTTTCTTTTCTTTTCTTTTCGTTAAGAATTTATATGAATATTATATTAATTCGTTATGTTGTTCTAGATTATTGTGTTACCCGTATCATTAAATAATTTAGTCATCCTTATTTTTATAAGTTTAAATTTTTAGATAACATGATAGTAAGTAATTAAATATAATATTAGAATACGAAATGGATGAAAATGGCTAGTATGAATGGGTAATTAGGGGAGGCCTTGGATTTGGCATCCACGTCGAAATGGTTGGGTGCATGTTTTGGTTCGAGTATTTGTAGTATGGTTTCCCTTTGATATTTTAATATTAAAAATAATAATAGTTACAACTATAGATATATATAGATTTTTATCTCATATCACATAGGCACTCTATAATTTTTATTATATACAAATATATTACTATTTTATATATGTGTGTGTGTGTGTGTGTAATAGAAATAATTATGCTAAAATTACGTTATGTAATATTTTAGAACATAAGTATTTCGCCTAACTTAATCCTGTTAATTAACAAAAAATTAATTTTTTCCCTTTTCATTAATCCACAAAAAAAAATGAAGAAAACTCCAATCCGAGGTGCATGGAGTCTCTACAATTTAGACAGCTATCCCTGAGTTGGTATATGCATTATTCAAAATGAATCTCTCTCTCTCTCTCTCTCTCAAACCTAATAAAGACACCAATCACTCCTAACACATGGCATGCAGTGTTTGTGCTTCATGTAACTCATGACCTACTGCAATTTGACTTGTTCTAATTTACATATTACATCAGCGGAGCGGAGAAATAGATTTTGATTCCAAATCAGAAGCCTGCATGGAAGCTACAGTTTCTAGGAAAAAAGTGTTGAACTTTATGCATAATCATGGCACTTTTGGAGGTCTGTTTTTTTTTTTTTTTTATGTGTACAAGAGGCTTCATATTTGTAACTCATATATTTTACTATGAACTCAATTCTTTCGAATTGAAGAGATTTGGGTTACAAAGACAATTACTTTTTATACATATAACA
This sequence comes from Thlaspi arvense, assembly GCA_911865555.2. Lineage (NCBI taxonomy): Eukaryota > Viridiplantae > Streptophyta > Magnoliopsida > Brassicales > Brassicaceae > Thlaspi > Thlaspi arvense. The sequence continues at coordinate 2,294 of CAJVSB020000114.1, forward strand.
TAGTAAAATCTTTTTAAATTAATAAAATTTGGTTAAATAAAGACAATTACTCTTTATGATTATATAACCTATTAAAATCACTCAACCAAGTATACAAGAAAAATAAATAAATAACAAACAATCTCATTCTGAGTTTCTTAACACTCCATTTCTTCCGATAATCCAAAAAAAGTTGGTTTATTTTTTTAACATTTCGTTTATACTTTTCTTTACATGTTTTATTTCTAATTTCTAAAAACTAGTGCTAATAAACATTGAAAACTTGGACCAAAATGCAAAATTTTAAAAATATGGGCCCACAACCAGTGCCAATAAACCTTGGTCCAAAATGCAAGATTTTAAAGATATGGGGCAAAGCCCACAAATCAGAAAGGGCTGGGAGCAATTATTCCAATTATGCGTAAGCCGTCTTTAGTATTCAAATTTCACCAGAGGCAGGGATACGGATCCATCACTGCCGACATCACCTCAAGTAGCCTTAGAGGTCTGCAAACAATAACTGTTCTCAGAAACAAAATAACTTAAGTAGCTTTTAGAGTTATGCAGACAATTGTCACCACAAATAAAATAAGAGCGTGCTACCCTATATTAATCTAGTTTTATACAAGTCGTCTTCATCAGCCCCCAGCAGAAGCCGCAAATGGATCGGACGCAGCTGTACCCCCAGTTCCCGTCTCCGAGAACCTGAATTCAGTTCCGAAACCCGAGACTGCTGCAAGGTCTGAGCAAATGCCTGGTATTTGCGTATGTCAGCATCACTCACACTCCTGCGAGCAAACTTCATGGACTCCTCAAAGTGCGCTGCCTTAATCTCCGCTACTTCTTCCTCAGTATCCTCGTCCATGGAATCAGGATTCTCCCTCCTCCTGCGCTCCCTCTCTAATCCTGCAGGAGAAAGCCTTCGGTCAGCGGCCTCCAGAAACCGAGTACTTATAGACACGAGTGGAAGATTTGGGCACTTGTTACCAATATTCATAAAATTCTGTAAACATAAAATTTATGTTAACATGTTTAGTAAACAGACATTCCCTCGCTCTTTATACCCCATCACATATCCGCTCTCACTCTTTCACTTCCTCATCTCTATAGCATTCACATCTCCCATTCCCACTCTTTCATAAATTTTTTTTTTTTTTTTAAAAGGCAAAAGTTATCCAACCATGCTGTCAGCCTATAATCCAGAACATCTAAGCTATCACACCTAAATAAATTGACACCTAAAGCATGAACCAGGAAAACCAACTTAACCGGGGGCAACCCAACATCAAACTTTCTCAACATTAGACTTAAACCCTGTTATGTTAGTTTGACTAATTTTGTATAAAATCTCTAGGAAAGTCAGACAATTTACCTCTATGTTCACGCAAAAGGAAAACAATGCCTCATGAAGTGTTTCTTTCAAGTTTAAACTATCAGTACAAAGCTTACTTGAGAAGAGGGATATTTAATGTCAAGAGACCTACTATTTACAGAATATTGAGACCAATTTACCTCTATGTTCACGCAAAAGGAAAACAATGCCTCATGAAGTGTTTCTTTCCAGTTTAAAATATCAAGGAGAAAGCTTACTTGAGAAGAGGGATATTTAATGTCAAGAGACCTACTATTTACAGAATATTGAGACCAATGTTTTCCTTCTTTGCCAATTACCTAGGAAAGTCCGATGGTTACCTCTTTTTGCATACCAAGGAAACCATGCCCGTGAATTTTTCTTTCAAGTTTACAATATGAAAGACAAAGCTTACTTGAGAAAAGGATATTTAATGACAAGAGACCTACTATTTACAGAATACTGAGACCAATCTTTTCCTTCTTTGCTTCCTAGAAATTAGGACCTAACCAGAGATGTATTATACAATTGAGACTCTTATAACAAACAACTCTATCTAAATATCATAGTGTCTTCAAATGCATCAGTGCAGATCAGCATGCAGAAAAATTAGATGCAACTCCGCAGGAAGAAAAAAGTTAAGAAATTCTTTTCTTAGGAGATAGGAAGGCACATAAGAGGCAGGTTAGAAGGGCATACCTTCTCAATGTTCTCTCTTATAGCATACTTGCATGCCCGCTGGCATATTTCAGTAATATCAGCTCCACTAAATCCCTGAGTGTATTTAGCAAGAGCTCTCAAATCAACATCTTTGGAGACAGGTGATTTCCTCAAGCAGGCCTGAATATCTGATGCCGTGATTCCTCATCTGGTAAAGGTATATAAATTAATTGATCCAGACGGCCTGGCCGCAGAAGTGCTGGGTCAATAATATCAGGCCTGTTAGTTGCGCCAATGATAAAAACAGTCTTTTTTGCAGACATGCCATCCATTTCAGTCAAGAGTTGATTCAGAACCCTATCAGCAGCACCACCCGGCATCCCTACACTGCTTCCCCTCTGCAACAACCAGAGAAAAAAAGAGGAAGAAAACGAAAATCGTTAAGTCATAGACAACTAACCAAGAAATGCAGTCATTTTGTAACTAAGAAAAAGAAAGAAATGCAATCAGTAAAGGCATGCACTTGGATCCCAAAATTTAAACTTCCAGTCATTCAAAATCTTCAACACCAACATATACATAAATTTCAAAATCCAGAGCCCAATAAAACGGTTTACAGATTATACAATTTCTATAATTCAAATACTAGCCAAGATTGATTGGATTTATCTTCATGAGGTTTGATTTATACAGGATTTTACTATTTAGTCATAGGCTTTGCTAAGGATTTTAGTTTGGCAACTGCCTGTATGGGTAGTATATTGGTGTAGGGAATGATAGTTGTTGAACATTATCAAACTAGAGAATCTGGGTATTGAACATTTAAGTATAGAATCTCTGGATTTTCTGCTGGACTTGGGTTTTCGTTCTTGTTCTTTCATCAAATCACAAACTTCAAATATTATAGTAATGATCCCGCATAACTAAGACAGTAGGGAATGAAGAAACCACCTGAGTAGCAATAGAATCAAGCTCATCAAAAAAGAGGACACATGGTGCAGACTGTCTGGCCTTGTCAAATATTTCTCGAACATTGGCTTCGCTCTCCCCAAACCACATGGTAAGCAGTTCAGGTCCTTTAACGCTAATGAAATTGGCTTGGCATTCATTAGCAATTGCCTTAGCCAGCAGAGTTTTCCACACATCCAGGAGGTCCATAGAAAAGAACTCCTTTCGAATGGGACATGCCAAATTTCTCAACTTCTCTGGATGTTCCACTGGATATTGCACAGTCTGCAAAACAAAAATGAAAAGAAAAACAATAACAAAAACATAGGTTAACCAGCAAGAAAAGGTATGAAGAGAATATAGCTTAAAAAACAGTTGAGAAATTCTTATTACCTCTTGAAGCTCTCGCTTGACATTCTCAAGCCCTCCAATATCCTCCCAGGAAACATTTGGCACCTCAACAACCTAAATTAAAAGGAAAAGAGAGAGAGAGGGTAAGAAATTACTACAAAGATATAGAATCTCATGTCATAAAAACTTTCGGGCATTGGAAAAAAACTCAAGCTTCCAGAACCAAAACACGAATTACCGTTTCCCGCAGAGCAGATGGATTGCTTGTTCCAAGAGCAGTCTGAAAATGTTCATTTGTAACTCTGCCATGGAATTCAATATCTCAGCATCAATAGTGTCATCCTCCAGATCAATGACATCCATCTTTTCTCTGATGCACTGAAGAGCAGCTTCAGTACAAAGAGCAGCAAGATCAGCACCAACATCATGATAGTCTTTAGCTATTCTTTCCAAATCAACCTGTTTGTGGGGAAAACACACGTGTATCATATGTATTATAAATTTAATCATCATGTAACCCCCCGCGCGCGCGCGCCGCGGGGGGGGGAGGGGTGTGGAACAACAACAAAAAAACAATGAGAAAGAAAGAGACTATACTTCATCAGAAAGCTTCATATTCTTGGTATGAATGCGAAGAACTTCAAGGCGCCCAACTTCATCTGGAACACCAATGTCTATCTCCCTATCAAACCTACCAAACCTTCTTAAGGCTGGGTCTATGCTGTTAGGCCGATTTGTAGCACAATACAATGACATGGGCTCGAGATTTCAGTCCATCCATGAGAGTCAAAAGCTGCGAAACAATACGCCTTTCAACTTCACCATGAGTCTTCTCTCTCTTTGGAGCAATTGAATCAATCTCATCAATGAAAATAATTGAGGGGGCATTTTTCTCAGCCTCCTCAAATGCCTTCCTAAGGTTGCTTTCACTCTCTCCAGCCAATTTGGACATGATTTCAGGTCCATTTATACAAAAGAAGAAAGCCCCAGTCTCATTAGCAACAGCTCTAAGCAATTAATGTCTTTCCAATCCAGGAGGGCCATAAAGTAAAATGCCTTTGGTGGCTTCACGCCTATAGATTTAAAAAGTTGTGGATGCTTAGTGGCAATTCTACCAATTCACGAATCTGAGCCATCTGCTTTCTCACACCACCCACATCATCATAGCCAACCTCATCCAACCTATCCTCATCCTCCCTTCGCACAGGCTCCCCTCACAGAAGATCTCAGTATCAGGGGCAACCACCACAGTATTCTCCTGGGTCAGTCTCAATGACCTTAAATTCTACACTCCTCATTCCTCCCCTGACAAGGAAATGATCACCTTTCCTCACTGGACGATAGGCCTCCAGAAAGTAAGCTGCAGATGACATTGAAAAATAACAAATAAATAAAATGAAAAACATATTAACAGGTCATAGAGGTGAAGAAAGAACATATTAGGAGACATTTCATGGAATCACAAGGAGTAAGAAGAAACAAATGCATCATGCAATAAGAGATAAAATACTTGCAACCTTAGCTACCAAGAACTATCAAAAGAAACACATAGCTTAAACAAGATTGACATAGGAAACATCAAGTGCACTACTACTAGCACCTTAAATTCCAAAATAAAAAATAAGTGTCTGTGACATCAAATACACTAAAATGGATGGGCAGACACAATGAGCATAATAACCAATTTCATTAGAGTTGCATAAGTAAACTTTAGAAAAAAGGAGCTCTGCCAGAACCTTAAATCCACAATACAAAACAAGTGTGTGACATCATACACACTAAAATTGGACAAGCACGGCATCAGGGTGTTAATTACCATTTTCATCAGAGTTGCAACTTTGTCCTATAAAATATGTGCAAAACAATGTTAACCTAGTGTTTCAATTGGGTAAATCACAAGCGCATTAACTCTCCCAAATAATTACCCCCAAGAAATAAATGAACAAAATGTCACCCCTTTAACAGCTTAGAAGCCCAAAGGAGCAAAACATGGAGGAAAAGGAAAGAAATTTTATCAACTGGCACAATGCTAATAGATTCCTTCATAATCAAATTAAAACATGATATAACATGTGGCTTATAGAAACAAATTAGATAAATAAGAAAGAAGAATGTTCTTCAAATTCTATTTTATAATCCTTCAAAGTAATTTTGTATTTAAAACTTTATAACACCAAAAAGCCATTAGAGCAATCACACCACTGCCAGTTAAAACTAAATCATTTATCCAAAAGGAAAAACATGTAAAACAAGAAAATGGTTTCCTCTTCCTGTTTATCAATACAACACATCACTTCCCACTAAATAACCAGCATCTTAGCTAAGTGAAACTTCTATACACATAATTCCAAGAAAACAAGCATTCCCCATTATATGTCAACTAGACCTTACAGCATCAAGGTTGACACAATTCAACATGACAAAATCATTAAACTAGATAGACAATACAGAGCCAATAAGAATAACTAAAGTGACAGTAACAGCACCATATAAGATTTGGGACTTTTAATCCAAAATCACATTTCTTAGAATGAAACAAGGAGGAAAAAAATATTATTTAGAGAGGGATGGAGGAAGGGGGATTAGGCACAACCTTATTGAAAAAAGCACAGGGAAATGCCACAATGCACCTAACACACCAAAAAAAAGGTACCATAATCAGTTTTATATAAAATCTTTATGTGCAGCGCCCCCCCCCCCCCCCCCCCCCCAAAACAAAAAAAAGGGGAATAGAAAAAGTCAGAGTTAAGTATTGGTTTGAGGATGAATAGCCACAACTGTTAATTAACTAAACAAATGGGACAAAATCCAGCTCTTAGCTTAAAATTATATCTTCTATCACAATAAACATTTTCCCAGAATACCCCCACCAAATAATCTGCATCAAAATGCTAAAGACCTAAATACCTAGCCCTTCCCAAAATTGTGCACAGCTCCATACACCAACATCATCCAAGTTTACCAAGAAACATAATCCTACTGTACTGATTCCCACCTTGCTTACACAGGCAAAACCAACGAAATCATCTTTTCACATAGCTGTGACATCAAACATAAAAACATATTTTAGTAAGAAAAGAAAATAAATAATTTAGTCAGTTGAATGCACCAAAAGCACAAAGGTGAACAGGGAAATATGCAACATGATATGCAAACATGTTAGTGTATGCCAAGGCATATACACAATTGAATCTCTGTATGTGTGTACATACAATTGAAAATACATCATAGCAACACCTAACCATATAAAAGGATATATTCAACCATTGAAATAAAAAACAGATTTATAGAGATGCATGTAGACAATTTTCCTGCCATGGATGTGTGTAAGTATATTGAGAACCAAGAAGTTAAACATGCAAAGAATCATAGCTTATTAGCCAGACATAAAATGAAAAGACATCATCATAAATCTACCAATTCAAGCTAATGCAACTAACAAATAATAGGCTGTTGGCAAATGACACACTAACATGCAGACATTCACAGCCTCACAGAAGGCAGGTTTGCAAACTTACGTTTCAGGTATGCATCAAAAAGATCCCCTGTAAGGCCTTCTATGGTATCATCCAGTGGCAGAATGTGGACGCGTTTTCCATATTTGACATCTGCACACTGATGGACAGATACAATATCTCCCAACCGAACCCTCAGATTTGACCTGACAACCTTGTTCATCCTGATCTTTGGCTCTTCACATTCCTCATCAGCAAGGGCAATACAGACTGTATCTTTCCTTTTCTTACCTGGAACCCAAAATACAGCAGGCAAATGTAAATCATTCAGAAAAGTCACTCCTATTTATCTATCCAAGAATCAGTGGAACAGTGAGACTACCGCGTGAGCTTGAGTTCATCACGCCACAATAAGTTAATTTAACCATTAGATTGAATATTCCTTAAAATTCAAAGAAAATGGAACAAATATTTAACATTTGGGCTAGTGGGACTCTGTAAGTACAATGGTTTAGTACACTAGAAGAAGGAATAACTACATCATCATGTGCTCTGGCACAAATCGTAACATGCAGACAGTGGACAGAAAGGAGGGGAAAAAGAAGGAAGAAAACCAACAACAGATCAGAGTATTCAATAGCCGGCTGTCACACTAAAACAGAAACATGAACAAAAACATGCTTCAAAGCGGTTTTTTCTTTTTCCTTCTTTTCCATACCAGTTGTCTGCTTATGTATTTCCTAATCTACACAGAGCTCCAATCACAAAGTGAATTAGACACAATCTACAATCAAGTAGGACCAATTATAGCAACAGATCAAAATCCATTAACAGCCAAGAATAATCTACAGGAAAATCCATACCAAAATACAAATCCCTAAATGTATCCCAAAAACCCCATTACAACATTTTAGACTCAAAAGCACGTCTTCAACAACATCCCGAAAAAAAATAGAAAAATTAACCTTGATCAAGATTGTGTCTCCGCGGAAGAGCTGAAGCTTTTCCATAGTATCAGGATGCATCGCCACGACGGAATTATCGTCATTAACGGCCTCGTCCACGATAAGCCGATTGGGGGACTTCTTGCGCTCCAAGATTGCAGTGGAGAAATCCTTTTTCGCTCCTTTCCTGAAAATTTCACAGAATCAAACCCTTCAGACAAAAATCGGTAAATCCTACGACAATTGAAACCATAGACTAAGATGGATCGTGAAGTCTAACTAAAACAATAATCTTTAATGTGAAAAAGCAAAAGAACAGTTCGATTATTGTACTCACGAGCCAGATGATTCAGCTTGGTCACTCATCTTCTGCGGATTAATCGAAGACAATTTGAGGAGATCAGGACGCAAGGATGTGGAAAACGGAGAACGAGAGAGACGAAAGATAGACGACGGCCGACTCTCTTGTCCGGGTATTTAATAGGCTTAGTGGCGGTATGGGAGGAAATCTTAATGAGAACGAATAGTGCTTTTGACAGGCAGTTTAGAATTTTTAGGAGTGTTTAAATTTTAAATTTTATTCTACTATTTCAGATTCTATTTTTTCATAGTAAAATTATCGCATTATTTTTTATTTTTAAAATAGATGATAAAATTGTCTTACACATACTAAATGTGTTTATAATATAATATATTATATATTCTATGTTTAATATATATAATATTATATATTATATTATAGTATATAGTAAATTATATCATATAATATACTATATAATACAGTGTATATATAAACATATATATTATAATAAATAATGTAGTATATTGTATTATATATATAGTTATACATACATTTATACAAAAGATACAATATTATATTATATTATAACACGTATATTTTATATATATATATATGTATATATAGGTACGTATGTATTACTTGTCATTAACTCAAAACTATATATTATATTATAATTCAGTTAGTGACAAGTAATATGTGTGCGCAACAAAGTAAAACTTAATATTTTTAAGATTAAAATATAAATTTTTTATTTTTTAAACTTTTTACATATTTATATGATATAAACAATTAAGATTTATTTAATTTTAAATTTTTTTAATAAAAGATATTTTTATTTTTTGAGTTTTTTATTTTCTTTCTAATTTTTATTCTAACATACTAAATATAATAATACAAATAAAATTTTTATTTTAAATTCCTATTTCATGAAAATCATTTCATCTATCATACACCATCTTAATTCCTTCTATTTTTTCTCTCTTTATTTTTTATTAAATGTAATGTGGATTAAGAAAGTGTTTGCAACAATTTCTGCATACTGATTTTACATTTTTTAATATAAAAATGTGTTTTTAACATATTTGGAATATTATTTTTAACTTTACTTCTTTTAGGTAGAGTGCTTTTAACTTTTGGTATAATATTTGTAATTAAGTAAAAACTATTTAGATATTTTTAATCTTAAAAAACTATTTATGAGTCTGAGACTCAAATTCTTTTGATAGTTCTTTGTAGCTAAGGTTGCAAGTTTTTTTTCTCTTATTGCATTGATGCATTCTTTTCTTCTCCCTCCTTGTGATTCCATGAAATGTCTCCTAATACGTTCTTTCTACACCTCTATAACCTGTTAATATGTTTTTCATTTTATTTATTTACGCTATTTTTCAATGTCTTCTGCAGCTTACTTTCTGGAGGCCTACCGTCCAGTGAGGAAAGGTGATCATTTCCTTGTCAGGGGAGGAATGAGGAGTGTAGAATTTAAGGTCATTGAGACTGACCCAGGAGAATACTGTGTGGTTGCCCTGACACTGAGATCTTCTGTGAGGGTGAGCCTGCGCGAAGGGAGGACGAGGATAGGTGGGATGAGGTTGGCTATGATGATGTGAGTGGTGTGACGAAGCAGATGGCTCAGATTCGTGAATTGGTAGAATTGCCACTAAGGCATCCACAACTTTTTAAATCTACAGGCGTGAAGCCACCAAAAGGCATTTTACTTTATGGCCCTCCTGGATCTGGAAAGACATTAACTGCTAGGGCTGTTGCTAATGAGACTGGGACTTTCTTCTTTTGTATAAATGGACCTGAAATCATGTCCAAATTGGCTGGAGAGAGTGAAAGCAACCTTAGGAAGGCATTTGAGGAGGCTGAGAAAAATGCCCCCTCCATTGGTTTCATTGATGAGATTGATTCAATTGCTCCAAAGAGAGAGAAGACTCATGGTGAAGTTGAAAGGCGAATTGTTTCGCAGCTTTTGACTCTCATGCATGGACTGAAATCTCGAGCCCATGTCATTGTAATTGGTGATACAAATCGGCCTAACAGCATAGACCCAGCCTTAAGAAGGTTTGGTAGGTTTGATAGGGAGATAGACATTGGTGTTGCAGATGAAGTTGGGCGCCTTGAAGTTCTTCGCATTCATACCAAGAATATGAAGCTTTCCGATGAAGTACGGTCTCTTCTTTCTCATTGTTTGTTGTGGTTGTTTTTTTTTTTTTTTTCCGGTACATGATGATTAAATTTATAACACAGATGATACATGTGTGTTTTCCCCACAAACAGGTTGATTTGGAAAGAATAGCTAAAGATACTCATGGACATGTTGGTGCTGATCTTGCTGCTCTTCAGTGCATCAGAGAAAAATGGATGTCATTGATCTGGAAGATGACACCATTGATGCTGAGATATTGAATTCCATGGCAGTTACAAATGAACATTTTCAGACTGCTCTTGGAACAAGCAATCCATCTGCTCTGCGGGAAACGGTAATTCGTGTTTCGGTTCTGGACGCTTGAGGTTTTTTACAATGCCTGAAAGTTTTTATGACATGAGATTCTATCTCTTTGTAATTATTTCTTACCCTCTCTCTCTCTCTCTTCCTTTTAACTTAGGTTGCTGAAGTGCCAAATGTTCCCTGGGAGGATATCGGAGGGCTTGAGAATGTCAAACGAGAGCTTCAAGAGGTAATAAGAATTTCTCAACTGTGTTTTAAGCTATATTCTCTTCATACCTTTCCTAACTGGTTAACCTCTGTTTTTGTTATTGTTTTTCTTTTCATTTTTGTTTTGCGGACTCTGCAATATCCAGTGGAACATCCAGAGAAGTTTGAGAAATTTGGCGTGTCCCCTTCGAATTCTTCTCCTATCTTTGAGAATAATTTACAAATGAAACCCACAAATTTAAACAATGGTGGCAAGGAAGTGAAGGTTCAAAAAATTGAGTTTTGCATCCTTTCCATGCATAATCAATCATTCATATTGTAAAATGAGTCTGAGACCTCATGCATACGGATAAAGGTGGGGTCTAGCAATTAGAACATGTCATAATGCCATTGGTGATTAAACGCCATCTCACAAAATGTCTTTAAAAGTTTTTGAGAAGGCTGAGGTGACTGAATTATTTATATACAATCAATTAGGAGAAGTTGAATACGTGGACGGACATTGTTTAGTCGACTAAACATGTCATTTAGTTGAATGCATTAACATTTTCAACCTAAAACTGGCATCATATCATTTGTCCAAGTTGACTACATGCACGTAACACACCTCCCCTAAAATAATCATAAATTACTATAAAAAATTGTTGCGCGCACTTTTCTAAAAATTTTGTGGTCTAAAAAAAGACTCAGAGAGATTTTTTAGATTTCAAATTTTAATTTAATAATTATGTTGGTGAAATTGGATGTTGCAAGAGAGTTGAGCTTAGAACATGTTCATTCTATACACAGTAGTTTGAGGATAAAAGAAACCAAATCTTCATCAAGATTTGTGGTGCATTGCAATAGGATAATGGTTCGTTAAAATAAATAATTCAAATATATAACTTCCAAGACTTGTCTGTTTTAATGAAATTTTAGAATATGTCACTCCACTCTTTATAAATTCAAGATTTTCTACTCATTGAACGACATCAAGACATTTTCAAATATCAAAAATTTTTAGATTTTAGGAACCATATAAAGACTTCTTTAGATAGATTTGAAAGCAATTTTGAAGTCAATTCTTTGAAAAGATCTTTTAATTTTAGAAAATGTCCTTTGAAAAGCAATTTGAGCTGAAATTTTTACACATATTACAAGGGACTCAAAATTATACTCTTTCTTCACTTAGAAACTAGAGTTGATTTTTTATTTTATTTCACAAGATAACCTTAAAATAATATTTTAGAGAAGAGAACAAGTAAGAGAACATGCGTTCAATTTTATGTGAGTATTTCTCATAAAAAAGAAAAAGGACAACCTTCTTATTTGAGCCCTTTCCAAGGTTCAAATTCAACGAAATCTCTAAAATAAAGAAAAAAAAGGACACATACAAGTGGTTTACATGCCTTTCCAAATCTTGAAATTATGAACATTAAAATATCTCAATTCACAACTTAAACATAAAAACTTCATGATTTTAAAAAACCAACCAGAAATTTGATTGATTATTGATCTTTTTTATGCTAAATCTAGAGTACTTTGATATAGGCTTGAATTACGTGATGAATATTGATATCAAAAGAAGAAATTTGAAAGTGACAATCAGAGAAGAAGACACAAACTTTTTACTCCTTTTGAAAGCACTAGAGGTTCATCGCCCTCTTCACAACTGCTTCACCAAATGATATCCTTAAGCTTCACCTAATGAAATTCTTGATTCACCTTAGTCGAGCTAATCAATCTCTCATTTTTTAGAATAGAAAAGATACATGTTAAAGCTATGTTGAAAAATCATAAAATTGTCATCATAATTTTTGGATTAAAGCTAATTGCCCTAGAATTGATCTCATTATAATTTTTGCATTAATTCATGATTGGAATTTGGTGAAATCATTTCAAATTGGGTGACCCACATTTTAAAAGTGAGATGGAGTTTGACTAGAAAAAAAAATGAATAACAAAAAGCCAAGCTCAATACTCTTATATATACATATATATACATACATATATATATATATAGTTTGGATGGATATTATTCTAAAATTCGTTAGTTAAATTTGTTATGAAAGGTTATTATGAATTGGTGGGGTGTTATTTATTATATTGTTTTAATTTTTTATTTTGTTATGATAGTAGTTTTATTTGGATTATTTTATTATAATTGTTCTTTTGAATATATAAAATAATATGTAGTGATAATTTTTTAATTTTTATAATTTTGTTATATTGTAATAGATGTCCTTGCAATTTGTAAAAATTGGTAAAGAGTCTAGGACAGGGACAGGAACCCTTGTCCCCGTGTGGCATAGTGAACGATTGAGAATCGTTCATAGAATTATGCTTCAATCCCATCAATTGAATCAGGTGGGACTTGAGATGATAGAATTCATGAAATGATTAATGATGAATTGTCAAGTATATAGTGACAGGAAAAAAAAGATAAGATATAAAAAAATACATAATAATATTTTAACTTTTAAATAGAAAAGATGAGACATGACTGCAATTGATAAAGATCCATTTATTGCATTCTATCACAAGTCTTGGGACTGTGAGTCTAAAGAGGATGTTAGGTTGATTGATTCCATCTAGGAAGATCAAACTAATTCAAATGTACTGGGATAAGAATTTATTTGATATTAATTCATTGAATCAATGTTTTTAATATCTGTTAAATTGATATTAGTACAAATATTTGATATTAATTCGATATATAATAGAGTTATAAGTCTACTACTAGGTTAATCTCTTACGTTTAATAGAAGGAATAAAAGGAGACCAAATTTGATTTAGATATAGAAAATTATTGAAAAAGTAAATAGAAAATGCAATTTTGTTTTAATTTTTCTAGATAAATGTTATTCATTGTATATTTTGTTTTCTTGTGTCAATTAAAAGATCTCCTAATGTTTAAGTAATAGGTTGAATTGTGTTTGATTATGGTTAGAATTTACATTAAGAGCATAGAATATATATAATTGAACAAGATAAAAGAAAAATGCACAATTCACAGCATCTCCAAATTGCCCATTACGAATAAGATGTCCAACCCTAACCTTCACCACCAAAGGGATAGGAACTGAGCACCTAATCCCAACCATCAGTCTCACCCCATAAGGCCACCATAATTTCTATATATTAGCAATTTGTACTCATCAGTATATTTATTTGTAATATTAATCTGTTTTTTATTAGAGTTCTATAACAGCCTAAGCGCCCCGCTCGTATGATATTGTCCGTTTTGCTGGACTGACGTTACTACCCCTCCCGGCAGGCCTGCCCCCACAGCTTCACTGCTTTGTTTTTTCCCCCCACAATTGAGGAGAAAACACGTCGTACAAGGGGAAGGTATCCACACACCTATAAGGCATGCTTTGTTCACCTCCCCAACCGATGTGGGATCTCACAATCCACCCCCCCTTGGGGCCCAGCGTCCTCGCTGGCACACCAGTCCGGTCCTCGGCTCTGATACCATCTATAACAGCCCAAGCGCCCCGCTCGCACGATATTGTCCGCTTTGCTGGGCTGACATCACTGCCCCTCCCGGCAGGCCCGCCCCCACAGCCTCACGGCTTTGTTCCTCCCCCCACACTTGCGGAGAAAACGCGTCGTACAAGGAGAAGGTATCTACACACCTATAAGGCATGCTTCGTTCACCTCCCCAAACGAAACATGCCTTATAGGTGTGTGGATACCTTCCCCTTGTACGACGCGTTTTTCCCTCAAGTGTGGGGGGAGGAACAAAGCCGTGAGGCTGTGGGGGGCGAGCCTGCCGGGAGGGGCAGTGATGTCAGCCCAGCAAAGCGGACAATATCGTGCGAGCGGGGCGCCTGGACTGTTATAGATGGTATCAGAGCCGAGGACCAGACTGGTGTGCCAGCGAGGACGCTGGGCCCCAAGGGGGGGTGGATTGTGAGATCCCACATCGATTTGGGAGGTGAACGAAGCATGCCTTATAGGTGTGTACATACATTCCCCTTGTACGACACGTTTTCCCTCAAGTGTGGGAGAGAAACAAAGCCGTGAGGCTGTGCAGGCGGGTCTACTGGGAGGTGCAGTGATATCAACCCAGCAAAGCAGACAATATCGTGCGAGCGGGGCGCCTGGGTTGTTACAAGTTCCAAATTGAAAAAAGAGAGTATAAAAAATTAAAATTTTAATTTTAGATAAATTTTGTAAATTTTTTATTATTTTAAATATTTTTATAATAATTACATGCTAGTTTCTATTTTTTCAATTAAAAAAGTTTTTTTTTGAAATAAGAGAGAATAACAGCAGAACCCTAGGACAAATATTTTGAAATTGCCCATTATGGATAAGATGCTGTTGGGCTTCTCATCAAAATAGGGAATTTTAAAGTAGCAGAAATTTAAAATTTTTATCTTAAATTGTGTGATTGAATCACTTTAAATTCCTAATTTTATGCCCTAATATACAACATGCATAAATTTAATTTGAGAAAAATTGATTTTATACCTTACGCGCTTTCAACTGATGTAGAGATTGAACGAATTTAAATTTGCACGTTAGTAGCTTAGCACAAACGTTAGAACAGTCTATGAGAAACTCAAATACGCTTCTTCTAATGATATCTACGCAGGGAACGTTCACAGGCATTTATGATTATGCTAGTAATTCAAAGGCACTTTTCTTAACTTATGAGTTTTTCTATCAAGATAACTCTTGATCTAAGAATTGTAGAGAATCTCTCCCTTCAACTACTTGAAAGTCTCTCTCTTAAAAAAGGTCTTCTAAACTTTTAATTATAGAGAAATAATTTTATATTTATCTTATTGTGAATTATAAGATAATATTTATATTACTTAATTTAAAAATTAAATAATATCTATCTAGATAATTCATATTAATTATCTTTAATAGTCTCCTAACTAATTAAGAGATTTTATATGATAAGATTAAATAAATAATTAATTAAACTATTTAATTAATATAATTATTTTATTCTATATTATCTATTAATTAAATAACAAATCATTTAATTAATCAATTTTAATTAACTAATCAAAGTAATTAATTTAACTAAATTCTCATAAATGATATGAACTTATTCACTCTTGTGTATGACCCTTTGGGTCCACCAATTAGTTAGCAGCGGGCTCGCAATAAATTATAAGTTAATATATGAATAATTTATTATAATGAATTACTCCAGTTAATTAAATACTTTTTGATTAGTAACTCTTGAGCTAATTTATATTAAAACAAGAATACTCACATTTTACAAAATATATCTAGCAACAAGTTCATAAAGATCTAGAAAAAGGTGTAGATAAAACCGTGAACATTTTTTTGTTTATGTGTACCATCCAAATACAATTTTTCCATTAACTAATCTCTTGGTTGATATACAGAATTTGAATAATATACTAGTATCTCGATAATCTCAATAATGATACATTTATTTCAAACATTTGTTCATGACCAATTTAAGAAACTCATTTCCTAATTATTTGTCATATGTCTTGTACAAGGACTTTCAGAATAACTATCTGTAGATAATATAGGAGATTTACCTATTTAGTTAGATAGGTAATGGATCTTATGTCGGTTCTCGTAAACCTCTGTATATGAATGGCTTATGCCTAACATAAAATTTCTTATGCGATCAACCTGTAATTGGAAAAAAATATCAAAACACAAATATTCATATACAAGATCATAACAGAACTTCAAGTCAAAAGATTACTTAATGTAATATCGTAAGCATATAGAATTCTAATTTCCGACAAGCATCCAATAGAGAATTCTCTAAACGGGATCGTTTAATCAATTTATTCTCTAACAAACAATCGCATGTATGCATTAGTGTCACTCACACCGATTACCTATAAAATGAGGCACTTTCCTTACGGGCATGCTATACACATGCAAGACTAATCTGAATTTAGTCAATACTCTGTCTCAACTTATTTTATAACTTGAAACATTTAAGACTAAAATTATAGAAACTTATTTCATGATCACTATCCATAGACCACATCCCGTAGTTGTATATAGTTTAAAGGTTTCAACCAAATATAAAATTTACACATTTGATGATGACCAATAAATAAAATAATTACATATATATTGAATGAAAACAATATTTTAAAACCCGAATAGGACCGAACCAATCGGTTCAACTGTGAATCAGCCTAAGAAATGGTCCGGGTGATACCCTAAATTGGAAATAGAATTGGACCGGTCAAAACCGTAAAACTGACCAGTTTTTACCGGTTTTTGAAAACTAGTTTGAACCATCCTGTGGCACCCCCCTTCGCCCACCCCTAGCAGATCAATTCAATTCAATTCAAACCTTCTTAACTTTTTTTCATTTCACCTCTCGCCCACCCCGTATCTGTCTGTCTCTCTCCCCCCCTCTAGTTGTTGTCCCAAAAGGCAACCCAAGAGAGGGGTGAATTGGGTTTTTATCGCGGAAGTTAAGTGTGTAAAAAAATTAAAAACAATAAAAATATTAAATCAAATAAACTAATACAATTCACCCAATAATAAAATATAAAACAATTTTAAATAAAGTAAAGAGAGTAGGGATAAGAGATGCAAACTCTTTTATAGTAATTTGACTTGCTACCCAAGTCTACGTCCACTCCTCGAGCTCCAACTAGCCGAGATTCCACTAAGTCTTTTGCACTTGACAGAAGCAAGAAATCCCGAATACAAACAAAGTCTCTTGCACTTGGTGGAGGCAAGAAATCTCGATTACAAAGCCTTTGATTCGGTGAGTTTCCAACACCAATACAAATAGAAATAAAGATGAAGTAGAAATGTAGCAATTTCTCTTAAGTAGGATTGTTTACCACTTATGTACAAAATGATCTCACTTCAAAGAGGCACTCTCAAGAATAAAACTATTTCCTCTATGCACTTTTTGATCTAGTAATAAACAATATAGCGTAAAGAATTAGAGAGAGATTGAAGAGGCTTTGAGAGCTTGTTGTTATGTATTTCTCCCTTCATTCTATGCTCCTTTTATAGGCAAAAACACCAAGGAGACGTTGGCATTTGTGGAAGATAAAATTATTTCTCAACAATAACTACACATTAGCTCATTTCAAAAATTCAAATAAAATGGCTCCAAATGTTCAAAAATTCTTGGATACTCCTGAGTGAGTCTATTTCCAAATGCAAAAAGAATCATTGAATTATAGTGCTCCGTTTGAGAGAAATGATCAAAAGTTCATCAATATGTTAGACTGTAAAATTGCTTTTGTCAAAAGTTGTTGGCCAAGTTCAAAATTGTTTAGAAATTCGAATTTGTATTCAAAAATAACAAATTATATATTGTTGAAAAGCTTATAACGTCTACTTTCATTCAAAATTAGATTCGTACAAATTTGACTTTTATATTTTGAGATATGATAAAAATACTGTAATATACTCATTTTGTCTACTGACAGTGCAACTCAATAGAAAGGCCCATTTTGAAAAATTATATCTGACAATCTATAAGTATAAAACGTGCATATAATATATGAATTTAAAGCTTAGCACGTCTACTTTACAAATAAAATTAATTTAGAATTTTATTTATATTATAAATTATATTTTACTAATTAAAACAAATATCGTGCAGATTTTAAAAATGACTTTTTCAAAAAATAATATATGAGATTGATATAATAAACTGCTTTAATACAAAATAATATATATGATGAATTATATACCAAAATAAAGATATTTGAGTGTAGTTCCATATAAAATTGACTTTATAATTTTTTACCTTTTCTATAGTAAAATATAATTAATTTACTACACACATGTTTAATTTGACAACTTCACAATCTAGTACATGTAATGTATATAGTTAAACAATAAACTTAATATTATAAATTGTCTATATTATTCATTATATAAATATATATATAATAATTTTAATTTATTTTGTCGTTATTAAAATAAATATGAAACCTTTAGACTAACACTAGCCCGCTTATATCTATGTCCCCCCCTTTTTTGTTTTTTTTTTTTCATTCAACCACCCCCTCCCCCAAAACCCCGCCTCCCTCTCTCTCTCTCTCTCTCTCTCCCCCCCCCTTCCCTTCAAAATTTTCAAACCCAACCCCCCCTCACCCCATTGGTTCAAATTTTTCCCAAACCCCCCCAGCCTCTCCTCTCCAGTTGCAAAAATATTATAAAAAAAATATTTTATTAAATTTTTTTCAATATATGTTATTTAATTTAAATATTAAAGAATATAAAATAACAAAAATTAGATTTTTAAAAAGATTATTTCTTGAAAATTTTAATTAAAATTATATATATGTATATATATAATTTTAATTTTGAAATGAATATATAATAATATAAAATATATTAATATTACCATACCAATTATAATCTTGAGTATTGTATAAAATTTAAATAAAAATGTACAAATGGGTTATACTAAATTTATTAAATTTTTAACTTATCATTTAAATATTTTTTTATTACAAATCGGTTCAACCAACCATTAAATCGATTGAACTGTACCTGGTAACTTTATTGATTTGATTCCCAATTTAGATTTTCAAATATTGAATAAAAATATCAAAAGTATTTAATTATATCAATTAAATTGGTTAGCTGAGCAATGCTCTATTCGAAGTCCAACCCTAACCTTCACCGCAAAGGGATAGGGACAGAGCACCTAATCGCAGCCATCAGTCTCACCCTCGTAAGGCCACCATTATTTTTATATATTAGCAATTTGTACTCATTAATATATTTATTTGTAATATTAATCCATTTCTTACTGGAGGTCTAAATTCAAAAAAAGAGAGTATAAAAAATTAAAATTTTAATTTTAGATAAATTTTATAAATATTTTTTATAATAATTACATGCTAGTTTCTATTTTTTCAATTAAAAAAGTAATTTTTTTTGTTTTGAAATAAGAGAGAATAACAGCCGAAAACCCTAGGAATTGACAATGTCAACTGATAGTAATAATCTCCCAACGAGGATAACATAATGATTTTCTGTCCGAGGTGATGGGCTGTGAATTATGTTGGGTTATGAACGATTAAATAAAAATCCTTTCACGCCTATCATTATTGAGCCAGTTTCCTGGGATTAATATTTGATATTGTATTTCCAAATTTCAAATAAATAAATAAACTAAAATTCATGCGAGCTTCATGATGATGGCTTGTGTTGTGTGGGATGGTCTTTGTACGCTAAGCCTTCCTCACGCTAAGCCTTCCTCGCAGTCGATCTAGGAATCCATGGTTTACCTCGAGAAGCTTCTCTTATTTATTTATTTATTTATTTTCCTTTTATTGGGTCTAACTCTGCTAATCACGTGACACCTCGGGTTATAATTAAGTTTGAAGATAACTAGATTATTGGTGAGCTGTCTCCAGCAACCCTATTTTTATTTGACCTGGCGTGTCTCATTTATCTAATTAAATTAAAAAATTAATATTTTTATTTAGATAAATTTAGAATTTTTTTTGGCTTGACCCGTGAGTTTAACGTACCTGTCCATATAATTAATTATATTTAAAATATATAGTTGAAATATGAATTACAAGATAAATAGTACTTCATCTCTTAAAAAATATAAATTTTAGTATTATATACTTTATAAATATATAAAAATAATATTTTCCCTTACAAATATTATGTTTATAACACTTATTCCCTTATTGATGTTTGAGTAAAATATTTATCAAAAATTTTACTTTTAAAGAGTATAAATATATTTTTAAATATAAATATTAATTTATCTTTTCCCGTTTCACCTATTTATACTCAGTATTTATATATGAAAATATATTTATGTCATTTGAAATTAGAATTTTCAATAAATATTTTACTAAAATATTGTCTAGGAACAATATTATGAAATTAATATTTACAAGTACAAAAATCTCTTTCATGTGTTTATAGAAAGTGTAGTGTTAAAATTTAAATTTTCTATGAGGTAAAGTATTATTTATTCTAAATATTATATATAATATTTTTATATTTTAAATAATTCTAATTTAATAGAAATATAAGTGAAGTTAAATTTTATCAGTTTTATAAATAAACTAAGTTAAAAGATAATTTTTTTTGACTAATTATAATTTAAAAATCAACTTTAAACTAGTAATTTTTACAATATATCTATTATTTTAAACTAATAATTTTTACAATATACCTCGCATTTTCAAGTCCCAATCAGATTTGACCTGACTCAACGTGCCATGTGAGAGAAACCGTGTCAACTTGCATAATTTTGCTACAAGATTTACTAAGCGACAAGGTTGACACCTGTCATGTATTATCAAAATTCTTATCTCATCCGTATTGCATTAACAAACTATTAGCGGTTTTACAGCTCTCTCTCTCTCTTTATATATATATATATATATATGTATGTATAAATCAAAGTGCCGTTACAAGATCATTCATATGCTGCCATTTAAAATTTCAAGATTCAATCTCAAGATTTCATTTTAGCTCCTTTGATAAGCAAACTGTATTATATTAAAATAGAAAAAGCAAAAATAATTGAAAGGGGGGGGATTATAGAAGAAGTAATTTTGATATTTGAACTGCTTTTTGAATGACACCTAGACAAACAGAGACCCTTTGGATGCCAATTGGTTCCTTACCTTCTTTATTTCCTTTCCAGAATCTGCTTTTCTGTAACTGATTTGCGGAAACTTCATTATTGAAGACTAATGATGCATTTTAAGTCAAAATCATTCTATAATCTTTCCTCCACTTTCTGCTGATATCTTCCTTGATCAAAATCAATTTGTCTGGATATCAATTTCAAAATTTCATGTACAAAATGTTGAAATTGGGAGATGTTGGTAGCCAACCGAGTCACTTTAGCTGGACAAATTAAATAAAATTAAAGAATGATTGATTTTTAATTTAAAAAATCAAGGAATTTCATGTAAAAAACGTTGAAATGGCAGTGGGGACATGTTGGTAGCCAGCTAAGTAACTTTAGCAATACAAGTTAATTTAAAAACTAAATATCAATTTCCAAAATAAAACCCTATCTGTTAAGTTGTCAATATATATATATATATATATATAAAGAGAGAGAGAGAGATGGAAGGAGAAGGAGAGAGAAGTGATCAATAAACACTAGTATAAGTATAAAATATTTGCACCAAAATTTAAGTAGTTGATTTAGTCAAAATTAAGATTTAATATGAGTGTTTAGTTATAATTAATCTCATCTGTTAAAATTTGATTAAATAAATGGCATAAAATTTGTTATAAATATTTTATATTTACAATAATATCAATTGGACTTTATATATATATATAAATATATGTAGAGAATGGATCAATTAACATTGGTGTAAGTGTAAAAAACTTAAACCAAATTTTACACCGTTGATTTTGTCAAAATAAACTGATGAGATTAATTACAGCCATTTTCTAATAATTTTCAATAACTAATTTGTAGTTATCTTTTTTTAATTATAACTGTCTTCCAATAACTAATTTGTAGTTATCTTTATTTAATTACAGTTGTCTCTAAATAACTTCTAATAACTAATTTACAATCGCCTTTCAATAATTTTTAATAATCAATTTGTAGTTATCTTCTTTTAATTAATTTTATCTATTAATTTTTACTAAATCAACGTTAAGATTTTGCATAAATTTTTTACATTTATACTGATATTAATTAATCTCTTTTTATGTATTTTTTATGTATGTACGTGTGTGTATGTATGTATTAAAGGAACAGTGGCCTTGATCCTCCTCCTTAATGCCTAAAGAAAGGCTTGAATTGGAATCATCACGCTTTGCTTTCCATGTTAACTCCTGTACAAGGCAAGTCATTAGTGAATTCTTCATTAAAAAATGGTTGAATTTTTTTAATCTTTTCAACATAATACATGTGTAATTAAAAATTATAAGAAAAGGGAATATTATTTAGAGTTATTTTATAGGATAATTAGGGAATAAAAAAGGACATGAACTGGAGGAACAGCGAACCCTGACATGTTTATTCCTAATTATTTTAATTCTTCGTTGCCTGGGATACTCTATTCCTTGCCATTCCCATGAATAGATATACTCCCACGTGGAGAGTTGTGATTGGACAGATAAAATTTTAATAATTTTTTGTGACCCTTTTCGTTTTTCTATTATTCGAATTAATTGATCAATGTTCTATCAATCTTCGTAATTTACATTTTATTCATCTCTAACTCCACGCAATGCAATTTTTATAAATAATTCTTTGTTTAATTCCCATTTTTTAATTTATATTCGATCCATATCATAATAATTATAATTTTTAATTTCTAAATTGAAGGAGAGTGGAACATAATAACTGTCTGATTAATCTAGTGTTTGGTTATAATCCCTGGGTATGTTCAATTCATCTGATGAGTAATTTAACAAAGGGATTAGAAGGTATTCACCCGATTCCTATTTTCTATTATAATTTTTCAATTTTTTAGTGCCAATTTATATATATTTTTAATCTCCTCCTGGCCTTGTGCATATGTTTTGCTCTTTATTTTTTAAAATTATAATAAAAAAATGAATTGCATAGCAAGTATGTTACATTCCATTTAGAATATGATTTTTGGATGAAGAGAAAAATAAAATAAAGTCAAAAATGGTAAAAATTAAATGTCAAAATTACTTTTATTTTTTTTACAAATATATTTTATTTTTAATGTTTGAGCTTAATAACCCAATTCGTAAATAGAATGTGATCTCACAATTATCATTAATCATTTCTATTCTATAATTATATATCTATATTATGAGCATAGGGAAAATAAAAGAAAAGGGAAAAGGATGTAAAGAGAAGTGATGAACAGCAAAGCATCGCGGCAAACAGCAAAAGAAAAAGGGTCAAAAGATCCACTCGAAGACGCAGTGTACGCTTCTTTCATACTCTCTAGTTTCTCTTTTTAGTGCTCCGCGGGCTCTGGCTGCTTCCTGCACCAGCTCCGGCTCAGATCTAGGTGAGTCCTCTCTTTCTCTCCCTCCCTTGCTGCTCCTGGACTTTGATTTTTTGGTTTCGCCCTCCATTGAGGTTCTCACTTAATAAGCTCGTTTTCAGTAGCTGCTAATTGGGTTGCCCTCTTCTCTATACTGGAATTAATGCATTACTCTTGGGGTGAATGGTTTCTATGAGGTGAATCTCAAATGAAACCGCTTTCTCAAATATTCCGTTGTGTATTTGTCTATCCGAGTTTCTTGTTTGCTTGAAATCCCCTCAATCGTGGGAAAACTGGAGACAGAATTTGAGGAAACGAGGTGGAAAGGAAATGGTTGTTTGAGTGCTGTGCCATTTGAGTGTAGGCCAGCGAAAGTGTTCGGCTCACTAGTAGAAATCTCCTCCTTACCACGAGGAGATTTTAGAAAATGACACTTGGAGTGCCTTCGAGTTAGCTATGACGCAGTCTTTTGATTTCTTAGTCCCGTACAGATGGAAAATATTTCAGCTTTTGTTTGCAGTATGTCTTTTAGGTGTTACGGTTATCAGAAAAACTAGATAAGAATATCGTGAGATTGCTACTCTAGGTTATAGCATCCGACTATGTTAAAACACACCGAGTTCCTGCCCAGGGCGTGTACACACACTCACACACACAGATGATACTGGGACCTGAGCTATCAGAGAGATTGTAGTGGCCTGTATATTAATTTTCTATTTTGAGCTTTCTGATGTTTCATCTTATTGCTTAATTTATGTTGGACGCAGGTATAGTTGTTTTCATTCCAGAATGTTGGACCAACTGAAGAAATGTTGGTTCTAACTTTGTCCAGCTAAAAACAATTTAAGCAGATGGAGTTTTGATTTTTGGAGTAATTTAGTGAATTTGATTGTGCATTCATCTCAAGGGATCGCCCCATAGAAGTTGTTTGTTTGTTGTAGCTAGTAATTTTCTACAACTTAATGCATTAGAGTATTCAAAAGTCGAATGGAAGAGATACAATCTCAGTCAGATAATTATAGATCCTCATCTTCATCAGCAAGTAGTCCAGCGAGTAGGGTGCCTTCAAGTAATTTTTTCTATTTGAGGAAACCTGGTTCTCTAAGACAGCCCATATCATTTGAGGATTCGCCGGACTGGGAGGACACAGATGTAGAAGTTAGGGCAGAGGAAGGAGTGATTCTATCAATGCTGCCACTGCTTCTGTTTCCCCATCCCTATCAAAGCTCAACAGTGGATCTTTACCGTCCCCTCCATTAGCTGAGGGTGCTGTTGTTGCGAGGAAGATTGCTGGGGCATCGGTTGTCTGGAAGGACTTGACTGTAATTATAAAGGGAAAAAGAAAGTACTCTGACAGGGTTGTGAAGAGTTCAACTGGTTATGCATTGCCAGGGTCTATGACAGTTATTATGGGTCCAGCGAAGTCTGGAAAATCAACTTTATTGCGAGCTCTTGCAGGTTTGCATAATCAAATGATCACCAGTTACATAAGTACATGTGGTTATGTAAATGACTAGAAAAACTGATGCTTTCTTGCAATTTAGGTAGGTTGCATGATTCAGCCAAATTGTACGGTGAAGTGTTCGTGAATGGAGAGAAATCACGAGTGCCATATGGTTCCTATGTAAGTGCTAAATAATGTTACATTCATTGAGTCTTATCTTTTCATTTTGCCTATGACATTTTGTAAGCTGTTGCTTGTGGTCCATTTGGAATCAAATGACCTGGATTTTACTCGTGTTTTTTTGAGGGAACTAAATCAGTGGGGCTGAATTTTAAAATGACTATTTGATTCATTTCTGCAAAAAAATAAAAAAGAGAAAATCTATCTCATAAGTCTTTCCCAAATGGACACTTAGTCTGGGCATCCATCGACAAATGCTTTGTTGAATTATATTGAGAATAGATTAACATTTAGTAGGAGAATTGAAATAATGAACTGATGGAAGGAGCAATGTGCACTATTGATAGACCTTTCATTTTATGCACACATCTTCTTGAGAATATTCCAAGTGGGAGGATATGGGTTATATCCACCTGTTGCTTATATATTAAAGTCGAGATCTGCTCAATAACTCAGCAGACAGGTCTGCTGATCCTTTCCTGTTCTAACCTATGCATATGTTGATATATGAATCATGTGATTGCGTGATGCCACAGCAATCATCGATTCAATCCTTGCTAACAGGGAGCATAGGCTTTGTCAAGTCAAATGGGTTGGAGGACACTGTTTAACCATTTTGTGCTTGGGGTCAACAGAGTCTTGCTAAGGCCCTTGCTTTGTTCTCTTCCATACCTGCTTATCAAGAAATGCTATACCTGTTGGATCTTTAACAGGATTACTGTGTGTTGGCTGATGATGAGACCCTAAAACTGGTTGCTTTGTGTGAAGGAAGCAGGTTGTGCAGCACAGTGGTCAGATATTTTGAGTTGCAAAGAGAGATCATTTGATTTCACCTGGTTATAAATTGTGGAGAGCTAGGCTTCTGTGAGTTTTTAGTTGTCATTTTGAAGTTTGATTAGTCTCTTTCTGGATGACCTTGTGTACACATCTGCTGCTGATTGCTGATCCTTTTCAATCCTTTGCTCTTGGTCCTGAAATTTTCAGGACATTTCTAAGTGCACAAGTGCATATCATCTATGTAGAATTCTGAATTTTCGAACATGTGGATATTAGGCAGTGAGAACATGCTCAGATTTGAATGTCTTGAATGTGATGCAGTATATTAATTGGATAGTGATACCTTTCTTCCTTTTCTAATCCTGATATGGAATTTATTTTCCCACTTTCAGGATATGTTGAGAGGGAAACCACACTTATTGGATCCCTTACTGTGCGTGAATTCCTTTACTACTCAGCACTGCTCCAGCTTCCTGGTTTCTTCTGTCAAAAAAAGAGTGTGGTAGAGGATGCCATTCTTGCTATGTCACTGGGTGATTATGCAAATAAACTCATAGGAGGTCACTGTTTCATGAAGGGTCTTCCTAATGGCGAAAGAAGGCGTGTTGGTATTGCTAGGGAGCTTCTTACGAGACCACATATTCTTTTTATAGACGAGCCTCTTTATCACCTTGACAGGTTCTCTCTCTCTCTCTCTCACACACACACGCGCGCACGCACACACACACACACACACACACACGCACACATGCATATACATACATGGATTGATGTCTCTATTCTAGGATCAGAAGTAGGAAAATGGTGTTTAGGTCCTGAGTACCTATGTTGTACAATGTGAACGAAAGAAAAGATCCTTTCTCATGAGTTAAAAGCTCTCTTTCCTTCTAAGGGGCATTTCAATGAACATCAAGTTGTACTGTATTTTCCATGAGATTGTAAAACAGAACTATCAATGACATTAGTCGAATACATCTTTCATCATGAATAAATTGTAGATTATCTTTATTAGTAAGATATAATCTTCACATTCTTTGCAGCATCATATATTGAAGAAAACTAAAGGTAACATTCTGCAGTAACTTGACAAAGAAGGGAAATCTTCTTTTTGTGCTAATACTACCGCAACTTTTTATCACCAGCTATTCTACGTTTTGATGTATCATGATAAGCTGGTTTCCAATAATAGACAGGTAAGAGTTGCCATGTCTGTAATAAAATGTCCAATATCTAATCCATATATAAAGGATGTTACTATATGAAGTTCATATTTGTTTTGTGAAAGAGATAAAAATAAGCAAAAAAGTTAATGTACCGAAGGTCGCAAATATCCAGTATCCAATCCACATTAAGCAAGATTTATTTTCCACTTCATGTTATCTAAGGATGATAAAAATAGGAAAAAAGTAATGCGTGACTTCCCTTAGGAATAGATCTTTGCAATACATTGAAAGGGAAAGGAGAAGAAACAGAACAGTTTGTAAATTCTTAAGAAACAGGTTGGTTTTCAATAAATTGCTTAAAAATTCCTTGATCAACTTATATTTAAACCTTGATCCTCTAAGTGAGAAAAGTTGCAAACAAATGCTAATTTTAGGTGATCCAGGCCATCTTATTGTGTATTCTACCAACTTGATTTGAAGATGTACCTGGATAGGAAGAGCTTGATTTCCTTAACTATGAAAAAATCTGATTTCTTAATATTTACTTAACTTTGATTTCATTGATTTTGATGAGATTAGATTACGCATCAAAAGTATAATCCTTGATTTCATTATGCTTTCAGATAATGAAGCATCAGTGTCTTGTTTCTCTTTCACACTCCAATCATCTTCATGTTCTCTCTGCACAGTGTTCTATATCTTCAATGCTCTACCAATGTGTTATTATCTCCAGCACATCTATCGATGGAATTTTTTTGCCAAAGCTTGCAATTAAACAAGATCAATTACTTTACTAGGAAGGGACATTATGACTTCCCCCTTTTGTTTAAATTAGATTTTCTTGGTTCTTAGCTGGTTAAAGGTGGGTTCAATTTGGACTGGCATGTACTTTGGGCTGACTTTGGATGCTGGAATCAATGATTTGATCTAATGGTTTTTGTTTATTTATATCGTTTACATATTTTCTCCATGTTTTTAATTGTCTGACTGACTTGAGGAGCTGTTGATCTGACATTTTTGGTTACTGTCAGTTAGACCCTGTTTGTGTTATGTTTATCAGTTCAATTCCATGAATTTACTTTTATGATAACTAAAAGGCTTGATTATTAAGTTTTTCCTTTTTTCTTCTTTTTCCTTTCCTTTCCAGTGTATCTGCACTTCTTATGATGGTAACACTAAAAAAACTCGCTAGTACTGGATGCACTCTTATATTCACTATCTACCAGAGCAGCACGGAAGTATTTGGTCTCTTTGATCGTATCTGCCTGCTTTCAAATGGAAACACACTGTTTTTTGGAGAGACATTGGCATGTTTGCAGGTATACATCACTGGGTTTCATCTGATTTCCTTTTTCAATTTAGGTTTTTTTGGAAGTTTTTTTTTCAATGATTTGGAGTTGATTGTGTGAAGATTTGCATTCAATAATTGAGAGCTAAATGCAAGATACTTCATAGTTTGGACAGTAATGGACATTGGTAGAAGTGGTGGTGAGAAAACTTGTTTAGCATACTGTCTACTAAAATTATTTTCATTATAATTCATGAATAAGGTAGTATGGGGTAATGAAATTAAATATTTTTCTTCAACATTTAAAATGTTGAAGTTTTATTTATTCTCTCCTCATTGATTATGGTGCTTATTACTAAAATATCTTCCTTTGATGTAGCACTTTTCAAATGCTGGATTTCCTTGCCCAATTATGCAAAGTCCGTCTGATCACTTTTTACGTGCAATAAACACAGACTTTGACAGGATTATTGCAATGTGCAAAAATTGGCAGGTACTTGTGTTCATGTTACCTTATAATCTGAACTTCTCTCAGGATTCATAGAAAGAGTTTTTACATTTGTATTAAACCATTAAATAATAGCTCTAGATGTTTGAGGTTATTTCGTTTTTGCCTATGATATAGAGGATGAGCAATGGTGTTTAAAACCATTTTATGAAGCATGAATTATTTCCCTGTTTTATATGCTTTCTACTTTGAGAGCTTAAATGTAATTCTTTCTGTAAACTTTAGCCCTTTTTACCCTTCTTGGTATGTTTATGCTACATGGAGTGAATTATTTTTACAGGATGATGGGGGAGATTTTTCATCTGTAAATATGGACACTGCTGTAGCAATACGCACCCTCGAAGCAACTTATAAGTCATCTGCAGATGCTGCTGCTGTTGAAACTATGATATTAAAACTCACTGAAAAGGTATGTGCCCCAACCACGCTGCACCCCCCCCCCCCCCTCCCAAATGATATTCTTTCACTTAGGCAGGATTTTCTTGTAATGTAACACATAGCATTTCTTCGTTATCAAAAACTAATTCCTTTGGATACCAAGTATGCCTTTCTTCTGCAACCCAAAAAAAAAAAAAATTGTGTGCTTTCTGCCAGTCCTCCAATTTCCTTGTGTTTCCATTTCCTGCAAATATGCTGATTATTTTAAATTTGTACCTGAAGCTAAATCCAAACTACAAGTTTCTAAATGTTCTTCTCTTGATGTGCTATCTCTTCCCTGAAATCATGCCTGTTCTGCATTTAACCTGCATTACCTCTGAGGTGCGAATGAGTGCTTTGATTTCCTGAGAGGGAGCTTCTTCGATCTATAATCTTTAGTGACACATTGGTTAATTGCTACTGTTACTGCAGGAGGGTCCATCTCTAAAAAGCAAGGGGAAGGCAAGCATTGCCACACGAATTGCAGTTTTGACTTGGAGATCTTTATTAATTATGTCAAGAGAATGGAAATACTACTGGCTTAGGCTGATTCTCTGTATGCTTCTTACACTTAGTGTTGGGACTGTGTTTCTGGATTAGGGCATTCCTTGTCATCTATTGTGGTGAGCTTCTTCAAACCTGAATTTTTTTGTCCATTTCATTATAAAATTAAATGGCAGATATTTAGCAAGCAATTGATATATGTGTTAATCAATAAAGCTTCTCTTAACCAAATACTAAGCACTTTTCACCTTCTATATTGAATCTCGCCTAGCTTTATGTTGAAAATTGAATGGTTGTTCATCATTTTTTTTTTCTCTCTTTTTCCTTTCTAATTTCTCAAATCTCAATCCTATCGATGTCTTATGCAAGTGTGTGTAATTTGTGCGTGCATATTTTTTCCCTACAAAGCTTTTGTGATAATGTATCTACCCAAAGAGTTCTGCTACCCAGAGATATCATATTCTGTGTATTTGTGCTATATATTCAAATCTGCAGTTCTGTTTTTAAGATTTTTGTCTTAGATGGAATACTATTAAAGAGCTTTTAAATCTAGGAAAACAATTTATTTTCATTTGTTAGAAAATCTTAAGTTCTTTTCTTTGCCTATGCTGATTGCCAGATCTTTAGGGAAAATTGTTCTAGGATGAAGTGAAAATGAAACTGAGGTAAGAGTGACTTGTCATTGTGACTATGTTGTGCAATCAGAGGTGCTGGAGTGATTTTTATTCTATGGAAAGCTAAAAACACTTCTCTTTCAGATTTTTAGGAGTCCTCAGTTGCAGGATACTTTTTATCTTCCAACTTTACGTTGTGATTTGTGGAGAAAAAATAAAAGGAAATGTAAACAAAAAGTTAATCTGAAAGCAAACATTTTTCTTCCTTTCTGGGTGGGTTGATCCCTCTCAAAGGGATCAACATACGCAAGTTCACAAACTCATTTTATAATTAACTGTTTCTTATTAATGAAGAAATAAATTACAAATAAATAGAAAAAGAATCCTAAATTTAATCCCACTATGTCTCTTAATCCTAATCCTATAAGATCAGTCTGAATCTAAGATAACACTTAAAAATAAAAGATAATTTCTCACTAAATGATGACTTTAAAAGATAAGTCCTTATCATAAACAAATATCTTAAACTAATTAAAATTTTAAAATATTAGAAAATTAAATTATCATTACAAATAAAATTCTGACAGTAGTAAAATAACAAAAACCCTAAATTCTTAAATTTCTGTTTCTTCCAGATCTGCATCAAAATAGGCCTGTATGAAGTTTGATGCAATTGTAGGGAGGCACTAATTTGGACTTGATGTTCTTAAATATACCATAAATTCTATATTCTCCATCAGTTCTAGCTTGATGCATAATTTGACATCATGTTTTCTTGAGTTTGCGGGTTGATATTATTTTCCATGTATTGCTAAGCTTCAGTTGCTTCTTGCTTTTGGCCAATTATGCTTGTGAATTGTATTCTTCTCCTGCTAGTCTCTTTTTATTCTGAGGAGGCTGGAAGTTGATATAACTTAAATATATATCCTTTATAAAATCATAACTCTTGAACTGGTGTCTTTGCTTCTCTTGTGTCCATCTTTTTGCATTTGCTTCCTGTTTCTTGGTTGTAACATGCCTGACATTTTTACTATTGTTAATCTGTAATTTCAGACTAGAGTAGCTGCAATATTTGTATTCATATCTTTCACCTCCCTTCTAAGCATCGCTGGAGTACCCGCGCATATGAAAGAAATCAAGGTAATCTTTCCTGACAGCTTGTTTTTGTCAATATTTTTTATTTTTTGTCATCTGTCCAAGGTATTGAAAGAATTTTGAGACCTTTTATCAGTACTGATTGCAGATACATATAGTTTCTTTTCTTAATATACATGTAAAGGATGAAACAGAGTTCAATAGAAGTCATTTGAGGGAATAGAATAGTCAAATTATATCATGTCTATCTTCACCAGCACATGAATGGTTTATAGCATAATGGTTTATCAAGTTTCTATTGAAAGTTTTAATTCATTTATTCTCCAAATGCAAGTTAATGAATACAATAATGTGTCAGTTAATTGTCAATCATCATGCTTAGAGAGTCCATCAAACTTCTAGGCCATAGTTGATTATGTTTGAAACCACTCTTTACATTTTTCCACTTCATTCTAAACCTGGAATATATGGCAAAGCAAACTAGGTAACCAATAAACGTTTCTCTACAATTATGTATTGGAAGCTGCATCTAAAAATCATGATGATTATACCTGTTACTGTCTAGTTATTCAGGAAAATAGCATTTGGATAGGAATTGTGTTTGTTAGGTACCTGTGCAGACTTATGATAGTGGTTGTTGAAGTTATTGGGGGTATTCACAAGAATGTTTGAAATGGAAGAAAAGCAGAATGCAAATAATGCACAACTTAGAGCATTTTGGTATATGTCATTTTGTTGGGTCATAGTTGCAGTTGTCAAAATGAGTGGACTGAATTGTCAAGCACCTTTTCATCAGCTCAAGGATTGCATATGGTTTTCATATTTTTCTTACTGAATGCTTATTGGTTGCTTATAAAACATGGTCAGATTTTTAACTTCAAATTTAGGATATCTTTGAGGAAGTTGATATCTGTAAAATATATACACCTTGCCAATTTCAATTGTTTGTTTCTTATTACCTCAGTGGCTTACATTAGGTAATATCTTAAAATTCTTCCTTGAATAGAATGCAGTTGTGCTTTTATCAGAAAGGAAGTAATATCATTGCCTTCATAATGTAGACAGCAGAATGTTCTTACAGCATGCAGTCTTTGCATGATTTGTTGATTGGTTCTATTTTGGACATCTGAAGCCCTGTAAACTGCAAAAAATGCCAATAATAAGCCTGAGGGTGCCATTTATCTTTTGCGTGATACAGATTATGTGCCTATGTATTTGTATATTTTCTTTGAAATCAGGACATCTTGGAGACACAGAAGTGGTAACTTGAGTGTGCATGTTGATATTCGTTTTGTTTCTTAGACAGCCTTGTGAGTTTGGTGCTTACCTGAATAGATGACTTCAACTATTCCACCTACAATGACAGTTCCATATGGCTAATATTAATGATGCAGCATAGGTTTTCTTGTTGGTGTCAAATTTTAGACATCTGAAGCACAAGTTATGATTTGGATAAATAAGCCAAACTGTATATTGTTGTGTGGGTAGTAGCACAATACTTCTTACAAGCATTCAAGTCATTTAGAATAATCAAATTTCGTTTTCTGGTGCAGATTTATGCCTGTGAACAGTCAAACCAGCACTCAGGGGCATTGGTTTTTTTACTTGGGCAACTCCTTTCCAGTATCCCTTTCTTGTTCCTTGTATCCATTTCTTCTGGACTTGTCTTCTATTTCCTGATAGGGTTACGGGACCAGTTCAACTTGTTGATGTACTTTGTTCTCAACTTCTTCATGTGCCTGTTAGCAAATGAAGGACTAATTATGTCTGTTGTTACCATTTGGCAAGACATTTTCTGGAGTATCTTAACTCTGTTGTGCATAAATGTAAGTCTTAATTTTAGATCCATTCGAGATAGCTCACATCTGCATTGTTGTTGTTTAGTCATGTCAGTTTCTTGCCATCAATTTTCCCATATATCTTGCTTAGTGCAACTGTCTTTGTGTAATAGGCATTCTGTCTTGTTCTTTGAATTATATCACTCCTCAACCTTCACCATTCTATCTTTCTGATTCATCGAGGTTTTTGTTTGGTCAATAATCATTTAAAAGAATCGCTGAAAGCCCACATGGTTGTCATAGGGTTGATTATTTAAGAAACTGGATAACCTCTCCTCCCCTGCTGTCTGATGGTTTATATGTATGGTGTTGCAGGTTTTAATGATGCTTTCAGCTGGCTATTTCAGAAGTCGGAGTGCTTTGCCAGGACCAGTATGGATGTACCCAATCTCCTATATTGCCTTCCATACTTACTCTATCCAGGCAAGTTGAATTTCAAATGGCATATGTTTTTCTGCTTTCGTTCCCACTATCAGTCACAATGCCCCAGTTACTCTCCTCCATTATTTTGGAAACATGCCCTTCTTGATTTTTTTAACATATATACGATTTAAATTTTGTTTCACAATTTCATAAATTTACCCCAGTTACTCTCTTCCATTATTTTGGAAACATGCCCTTCTTGATTTTTTAACATATATACGATTTAAATTTTGTTTCACAATTTCATAAATTTACCCCAGTTACTCTCTTCCATTATTTTGGAAACATGCCCTTCTTGATTTTTTGGACATATATACGATTTAAATTTTGTTTCACAATTTCATGAATTTAGGATCTTCACCCTTATGTAAATTTACTTCATAGTTTTGATTTATTAGAATACGTGGAAGTAGTTAGCAAACTTTTGTTTATTCAAGATAGCTTCTTTAAAATTTGAAGGTTGATATGGATCTGACAGCTGTTTGGTGCTTGTATTTCAGGGACTCTTGGAGAATGAATACAATGGGACTTCTTTTGCAGTTGGGCAGGTGAGGACAATATCTGGTTATCAAGCCCTGCAAAGTTCATACGAGACTTCGCCCAACGGTCATTCCAAGTGGGAGAATTTACTCGTGTTGTTTCTCATGGCCATTGGATACCGTGTTCTTGTGTTCTTTTTGCTACAATTTTGTGTTAGAAAGAACTTATCTTCACGTAGACTGTTCTGGTGTAATAAGAGCACAAACAATGCAAGATAAATGGAAGCATAATCTGCTACCTTGGTGGCTCAGATTTTATAAATCCTCCTGTTTTGTGCTTTGCTTTTTTGTAAAAGACACCTGGAATGAAATACAAAAACATTTTTGGGCAAGCTACTGAAGTATCTTAGAATGGACTGCATAAATTTCATGCCTAATTAGATTTTTGGATGCTTAAGAATTAAGCATCATGTCATTAATTAAATCAGCCTCGTGATAAGGTTGCTAGAAAAGCAACCAGTGGAAGAGTGAAGGGTTAATTTGCATTGAATTTGATTCTTTCCTCTTCCATGTTTGCGTTGAAGCTGGTGGATCGCTTGCATAGAGGTGGGTTTGTTTTTTAAAAAACAAGTTTCTGATTTTGGAAACAGATGGCCTGTTAGCCATGTCATTTTCTGGAAACCTATGATGGGGAGAATTTTCAGAAAACAGGTCTGTTTCTGTTTGCTCATTTCCTGGTTTTTTCTTTTTTTTTTTTTTGAAGTGTAAAGGCACGTGATTTTTGAAACGCATTGTTCATCTTGCGAGAGATATTTTTGAAGTAAAGAAGTCCATAAATTCATTGAAATGATTATATTCTTGTGGATGCAATTAAAGGAAATAAAATCAGTGGGGTTCTATATTTAAATAATCAGCAAACAAGAGGGTCCCAAGCTCTAAATGGTTCGAGGCTCTCACGAAGAACGCTATAAACGCGTAAATCAATTTCCATTCGGACTCCGCTGCAACAAGAAGAGTAGCTGCCAAACCTGTACCTTTCTTCGGTTGGCATTTCATCCATGTCACCTGCTGTGACATGTTTATAATTAAAATGTGGGATTCCATGTTTATAAAATCAACAAAGAAGAGGGTCCCAACCTATAAATGGTTCAAGGCTCTAAGGAGGAACGATAAAAACGTGTAAATCAATATCCATTCGGACCCCGCTACGACAAGGAATATTGGAGCATGGAGTTGATAAATAATAAGAAATTGTCATATTAAATATTAAGTCTTTCATATGAAATTAATAAAACAAAATTATTTATATAAATTTCAATAGATATAAAATTTGGATAAGATGGAAATTCTATATTTTGCTGGACATTCAATGAATGTGGACTGGAAAAATATTGTGCTGACTATCCCCAGGAGGTGGGGGTGGCTTGCATTTATTCATTCTCGTCGGGTTCTCCTCCAACGAAACGAGAGACTAGCAATTCCATTTCTTTCTTTCTTTCTTTTTTTTTTTTTTCCCTCGAAAAGGAATTGGAGTCGGTGAATATTAAAATATATAAGTTAGGATAAAAATATTTTATTTTCTATAAATTTATTTAAATAATACTTAAACCTAAACTTGTTCTCGTTATGAAAAAATAATTTTTTTAAAATAATTATTAATTAATAATTATTTAATAATTTTGTTAAAAAATGTGAAAGTAATCTAGTTTTACATACTTTAATATTTTAATTACTCATCTAGTTAAAAATTAAAATATTATTTGATTCACTGAAAATTATTTTTTAAATTTATTATTTTTAAATTTTAAAAAATAATTAAAACATGTCACTTTTGATAATTTAATTTTATTATTTTTAGTTAAATGAAAATCAGTCGCTTTTATTTTAACATTTAAATAAAATTAAACAAATAAAGTAGAAATTATTTAAAAATTTAAAAATAATAAAAATTAAATTATCTAAAATTATATATTTTTTAAAAAAATTAAAATAATAAATTAAAAAATAATTTTTAAATAAATCAAATAATAATTTAATTTTTAATCAGATGAGTAATTAAAATATGTAAAATTGGGTTACTCTTATCTTTTTTTTTTTAAATCGTTAATAATTATTAACCAATAGTTAGTCAAAAGAAAAAATATTTTTTTGTTATAAGAATGTAGTTAAATATTATTTAAATAAATTTGAAAGGAGATGAGTGTTTTTTACTATAAAATTTGTTCCCAACCAAACAAATATTTAATATAAAATCTAAAATGAAATAAATTCATTTATTGCTAAATGTTAATATGATTAAAAATAAATAATTTTTATTTCACCCCAATTATTACATACATTTAAAAATTCAAAATTATAGCATTTTCAGTATTATTTTTCTTGAAAAAAGTATTTTCTGTATTATTAAACAGGAATAATATATTTAATATTATTGCTGGCCATTCAATCAGTGTGGACTCGAATAATATTGTGCTAGTTGTTGCTACAACTTATTAAATGTATATCATGTAAGTGTATTTATAGATATCTATGAGATTATAATAAATTTTCTTATTTTTATTTATAATAATTATAATCTCTTACTTTTAATAATAATATCTAAATATATTTTTCTTAATTTTATTTTAATAAAACAGATAATATTTCTTAATAATATTTTTTAACAATTATATTTCAAGGAAGGTAGGATGCTTGCATTTAGTCATTCTCCTCACGTCCTCCTCCCATGAAATTAGAGAGTAGCAATTCCATTTCTTTTTGCTCAATTTTGCCCAAAAATGAATTGGGATGGGTGGGCATTAAAATTTAATTTACTACCAACCAAACAAGTATTTAATTAAAAATTTTACAAAAATTTAAATGATTTATTATTAAATGTTAATATGATTAAAAATAAGTAGTTTTTATTTCACCCCTTCTGTTAGATGCATTTTGAAATTTAAAATATTTAGCATTTCATCATCATTTTCTTTGAAAAAGTATTTTCTATGTTATTGATTCTTTCTTTTAGTGAGTTTGAAAATTGTTGGGTATGGCATGAATATTTGTCTAGGGATTATTCAGCGTTAACTAGCTATTCATGACATTTGCAAGGTCAGACAAGTTGGGATTTTAATATTTCTTGGAAGAGAGTGTGGGGCTTAAAAGCCCTTCAAAAACTTAAAATTATTATTATTTTTTTCTGATTAAAAGGAATCAATCATAATTTCAAAACTCAAAAATTTCAAAATTAGGAGAGATTAAACACACACACCAACGTCTCTCAGGGTCCTTAAGATTATTATTTTGCTTATTCTTCTAGGAGCCTTACTGACAAATGTTTTCTGGGCTCCTCATGGTCTACAGGTGTCTGTTATATGTCCTCATTGTTGGCTTAGGATAAGAGTCTCTTGCAATGTTTATGGGATTGTGAATGTTTTTGTGAAATTTGATTCAGAGTTGGTTTATCTTTGTTTCCTGGCTTTTTTATTAATGACATGGTTAAATGGAGGACTAATATGTCTAGCAACAATTAAGATAATTCTTTTTTCTTGGTCTCCTTGTGGTAGACATGGTGCTGGAAGAGCAATATAGTGTTTGAAAGGATAAGTGGGATATCTGGAAGGTTCTAAGAAGGAGTGAGATTTCTAGAAGAGAGTATATTCAGTTTCTTCACACCTACACTTTTGTAGACTCTGATTATTGAGCAGTTCGTTAAAATCAGTTTCCTAATTCATGTGTTAAAGTAAACATGGCTGATAATTGTCAAGGTAGTCCTCTTATAGCTGGGATTGCTGGAATAATTTGTTCTTCGCGTATAAATTGTATTTCAGATTTATTGTTTAAGTACATAACATTAATATATTACAAGCTGAATTATTAGCTATTAAATAGGACTTATTATTGGTTTAAAATTTAAGTTATAATCAAGTTTAACGTGAAAATATATTTTTTGGGACAGTCAAACTAGTCTCTTCTTACACATTATTGAGTTTTCATTTGTATGGGATTATTATTATTAATATTTTGGAACTTATTCAATGTTTATAATTTTTTACAGTTTCTCATGTTTTGTAAAAAATTAATTCTTGTACAGATTTTCTTACTAAATCTAGAATCAATCAGAATACTAATCTTTCTAATTTAGACAATGCTTTGCAGGCCCTTGTATGATGTAGTGTATGCGTGTGAAACACTGGCTAGTGCTTGACTTTTCCTTTAAATTAATAAGTTTCAAACACAAGAACTTAAAATACTTATTTTAAGGGGAGAAGTTGTAACTTTATTTTATGTTCATAGGAGAATAGTATATTAGCTATTTATAGGATATTGATAATCTTAAATAAGGCTTAATTCAACGTGACATTTTCTTGTCTAAATTGAAACAAATCAATATATTATTCTTCTATTCAAAATAGAATAATCTCCTTTTAAATGTCAGCAAAATAATTTTCTAATAAAATCTCTTACAATCAGTATAATAAATTCTTAATAAAAACTTTTAAAATCAATATAAAATAAGTAAAATAACCTCCTACAAAAATAAAATAGTTTTCATCACAAAATCCTATCCTAAATTAAACATGTGATTGAAAACATTTCTTCTTTCTAATTTTTTTTTTGTTCATCATATTTTAGAAACTCTACAGCCAAGTGTTCCATATCAGTAGACCTCTCCTGCTAACTAACTGAAGCAGTTGGTGTAATTTCTATAATCTTTCCTTTTGTACACAAAAAAAAGGACCCTTTTGTTTACTTTTTTTTTTCCCTAAAATTGAATGAAACGGTAAAAAAATCAAAGGCCGCGTGCTAAACTCCTTGACAGAGTCATTGGCAAGCGCCCACAGGGACAAACCGGTCAACAAACTGTCACGCGTTGAACCGGACCCCAGCCCAGCCCTCGTCTCAGTTCTCCAACGGCTGAATGGAACAGGGTACCTGATGCGCGCCAACTGCCAAGTCTCCTTCTCTCTCATCATCATCTTCTCTGCCGCTACTTCTTCTGCCTGATCCTTGAATTTTCTGCGTAACTTAGAAAATGAGAACGGCCATGGCTTCGTCGCTGTTGAACGGCGAGAGAGCCGTGGTTGTTCTCTTCATCTCCCCCATCCTCGTGGCCACTCCTTTCTCTCTCCTATCGGAGTCCTGTTTCCTCTTTCTCCTCACCCTCTTCGCCCTATTCCTCGAGATATTCGCCGAATCTTCCAATTCACTCGACCAATTCAAGATCAGGCATGCATTCCCCTCAATTCTAGCTCTTTATCCATTTAAATCACGTTTTACGGTTAGGGTTTCTCGTTTGAGGTTAAACTTGGGTTATTATCTGCCGAATTTTGGACGTTCTGCAGATACGATTGAATTCAGTTTGTTCTGGGCTATATAAATGTTGATTGTTGTCATAATTTTTTAAATATTTTAGGCCAGGAGCTTCGTCCGGGATTCTACTGGGAACTGTCACACTACCAGGTCTTATGATCTCAAAGTTGATACAACTGTCGAGAGTTCTATCATTACAGCAAACTGGCTTTGAAGGTAAAGTTCTTTATTATCAGTTTGAGTGCTATTGGTGGCATAGCATTTAATGACATACTATAGGCTTGATGAATTTACTGCTACCCGTGGAACTAGTGGCACTGGCAATAAATCAGATTGGCTGTTATGAATATCAGTGAACTAGGGGTCGTTTAGGTTGCAAGTGGTACTGTTGTATTCCAGGGTTGGGAAATCCCTATTCAGTTTGTCTTATTCTTCCTTTGGAGTTACGCTTTGTTGGTAAAACAAAGGTGGTAATATATGTTTACAAAATTTTAGAAGATTAAATTCTTGTACACCAGGATAAGACTCATGAACTCTTATCAAGGGCCTTTTAGGGTTTTCTCAGTGTTAGGTCATCAGCTACTATGACTGAGAATGGCAACCATATGTTTAGTTGTTAATGGCGAAGTATGTAATGAAAGCCAGAAAGACCCAAACAGAACAAGGTAACTTCCTTACTGTTCATTTTTGTATTGGCCACGGGTTAAATTGGTAATATTTCATTGAAATTTCTCTGAACTGAACACCTGTTTTTTCTTTCAAATGAAAATTGTCTTTATTTTAGAAGGGTTAGTGCAAATAAGGGTATTGCAAATAAAAATTTGGGCAGACCTACACTTTTGAGAAGGATCAATTTGTTTCAGACACTAGCACCTTTTAATTTTGGGTACATTTTTGTCACATCTTACATAATAAATCACGGTTTTGGACATTGTCATGGACTTTGGATATTGGTGTTTCTGACTTCCTTTTCCTAT
Organism: Thlaspi arvense; assembly: GCA_911865555.2. Classification (NCBI taxonomy): domain Eukaryota; kingdom Viridiplantae; phylum Streptophyta; class Magnoliopsida; order Brassicales; family Brassicaceae; genus Thlaspi; species Thlaspi arvense. Next base: position 42,846 of record CAJVSB020000114.1, read on the forward strand.
ACCATACAAAATTAATTACTAAGGAAATAAAAGTAGAAGTTCCAAAGGTATTAGAGAAGTTCTGATCATTTGGCATAGAAGAAGTTTTCTTAACGAGTGAGACTGGAGGAGAAGAACAATGAATCACATGTTTGTATGTTCACAAATATATCCAAATTTATTTTCCACTTTGGAGAATCCAACTTTTCCTGTCCAAGTTGAAATTTGGAATTTTCATGTCGTTGTCATTTTTATTTCTTATTGCCTTTTTTTTCCTATACAAATATTACCTTATATTTGCAGTTCAATTTGAGTTTTCCTTCCACAGAGCTTGAATATCTTCGGTTGCAATATTGGGCTGCATCTGCTTGCTGCTTCAGTGTCCTTGTATTCCTTGGCTTTGTTCTTCGACCACAGTCTAGCAGTATACATCCTGTTGCAGCACACGGTTATTGGGGTGTAAAGATTAGCATAAGTTGCATAGCTCTTTATGCAGCAGCATGCTTTGTGGATTTTGCTACAAAATCACATTTTGGTATCAAACTTCCTTCTTCTCTAATTTTTTTTAATCTCCCATTTATTTCGGTACAACAAGGAACTATAAAGACTTTTATAGTTGTTGAAGATGTGTTTTAGTATTTATCCCAACTGGTCCATGTTGTGTTTCAATATTCTAGGTCAAATTATGAATTGTTGATGACTCACATTGATAATGCTCTGTTTACAGGCTGGTCTCTGGCATTAAAGTTGTTATGGTTGCTCTGTCAAGGTTTTGCTGCTGTGAGATTAATTCAACATGTGCTTCATACTTTCCCATATTGTGCCTCAATTGGTTTGTAGCTTTTTTTTTTTTTTAATTATCAGATGGCTTCCTTTGTTATATTATTCTATTATATCATCTGGTTTTGTTAGATGATGCAGTTACCTCTTTCATTACCCAAAAAGAAACTGTATACAGCTACAGTTGATTTAGTTGTTCTTTGATGCATGCATTTTCATTTAGTAAATTGGACAATAGATTGACTTATTTCTATTTTTACACTTACATTAAAAAAAAAAATTCTTTTCTAAACTTGGTTCTCATCAGTGCCAAAAGTAGGCAGTAACTATATTTCTGTTATCATTGGTTTCCTTGAGGGCCTATTTACTCTGTCTGACAAATAACATGTATATATTTGATCTCCTTGTCCTAGTCTGAATTTGAGGGGAGAATTGATTGTTATTCAAGTTGACGAGCAAAGCTCTGACCATGAGCTTGGGTTCAGCATTGGGCATTTTCCACTTGTGCAACTCCACTGTGTCCAATTGAATCTGTTGATAGTCACTCTAGTTACCCTGCACAAATGAGATCTTCCTGAAACATTCTTTAATTTTGTTGCACGTAATCAGGTTAACTCAACCTACCTTCTCCATTCTGGATTTGCATTGCAATCAATGTGCTAGAAGTGCTTCTTGAAGCTCTATTGCTCATTGTTTTGCCCGTAATCCTCATTTTTTCAGCTATGGCAATCCTAAAGCAAACTCCCTTTTTTGTGTTATTTATTTGTGGAAGGAGAGGCTACTTTGCAGGGAAGTTTCTAACCTGCCAACACTGGCAGGGGCTGAAATTTTGTTTTCATGTGAAGATGTGTTCTTCAGTTAGCAAGGAACCAGAAAGGCTTTATAGATATTCTCTGGAAATGCTTATGAATATATAGAAACATCTTGAAGGAAACAAAAAATAAATAGGTGAAATATTTGGAGCAGAACGATTTTATGTTGACTTAGTTTTATTGTTTCAACATATTTCATTATTTCATTTTTTGTGGGGTTTGTTGTGATATGTCTCAATTTGTTCCTAGAGGAACACTAAAATTTTATTGCTTCTATTGTATAATAATTCATCTCTTGGTAAATGGAAACACTTTTACTATTTCCCATATGGAAATCTTGTACTTGTCCCACTAGGAGGAGAGAAGCTATTCTTGATCATTTCTCCAGAAAATTCTATGGATGTGGAATTTGCCCCACAGAAGTATTGCAAAACTAAATACCCTATCTTTCGTATATGAATGAAAAAACATTGTACAGTTTTTGATGCTTGGATCCATCATAATTTCAAGGGTTACATTCCTATTTAATAATTTGATGAATTTGACAAATTGTTAATGGTTCAATGTGAATACTCAGTTATTCACAAAGTTAATAAATTTACAAGAGCAAGATATTGAATAATTCAATATGAATGTTTCAGTATTTGAAAAAGTTGCTAAGTTTCAGAGAAATTAAACTTTCAACCAAGAATAGCATCAGCTTGTGAAAATTGTGAGTGTGCGTGCTCGTTAAGTATTTTTAAATATTTTTTCTGAGTGCATATAATGTGTTTTCTAAGAGGTTCTTCTATATTTGCATATCCGGTGATTTATATTCAGTTTTATTAGTATTGTAACATTGAAGGCACAAATTCTTGCAGTCATGTTCACATAAGGTGAGGTTAGGCACTCAGAATCTGAAATAAGAGTAACAGACTGAAGAGGCTTTCTTTACTAAAAATCATGAATTCATACATCCAAGAAAATCATTATCCTTTAGTTACATTCTTACTTTCCTTTTTTTTTTTTAATGGGGTATTTGCACACTTTCACTGTTTTCCTTTAACTCATCAAATTATCCCCGAGTGTTATTACGGTAAGGATGAGAATGTTATTTGGCTAGTTCTCTTTCTTTATTTTGGCAGTTCATTCTTGTTAATTATTAAAATATGATGTTATGTTGTCTAATATTAGTGTTTGTTATTTATCTCTTCTTAGGGGAAGCACTTTTGGTGACTTCTGGTCTTGTTTTATATTTTGGGGACATGTTTACACTCACCTATTCAAAGGTTAGTTCTTTTAGAACTAAGCATTTGAAGAAAATCGGTTTAGAGTCCTTTGAAATACTCACTGGTACTACTTTTTTTAGATTAGATAGCAACATGATCTTATTTCTAATGTCATGCTCTTTTTTAAGCAGATTCATGGACATTTGACATCATCAGCGCTTCTGTTTGTAGAATATGGAGTCAAAAGAAGTGAGATAAGCATCATTATTCAGGTAATATTGTCCCCTGATGAGGTAGAGAGTCTGGTGAGTTAGTGAGTGAGGAAGGGATATTGCTTATAAGTAATGTGACTGGATCTTACGTCTCCTCCTCCTCCTCCTCTTTGTTTTTTCTTTAATATATATATTTCCTCGTATGCAGGGCATAGTGCTTGGTCTCCTTATCTTTCCAGTATTCTTTAAATTTATTATCCAAATTTGGGAACGCTTTACCAGTCCAGCATCTTCAGTGGAAAGCAGAAACCATCATATTAGATGCTCTGTCATTTTTTATGCTTCCCTGGCATTCATCTTGATTGCAATCACACCAACATGGATTCAGCTTGTTGGAGATTTTCATTTGAATCCTATATTATGGTATTAACGCATCATCACAACCTTCTCTGTTGATAATATATTACATTTTAGCTGTATTGGCCTTTTGCATGTTGTGTCTCTTGAGTGTAGGCATTTTGAAGTTGGTTCTGGTACTGGCATTGGCAGGTGTTTCTTAGGTCAGTGGATGATAGAAATATCATGGATGTGCTGTTGGTACTTATTTTAATATATTGCATTCTCTTCAGAATATCTGGCTATAAAAGTCAACAGTGTTAATCATACTAAAATGGATGCATCTTGTTGGAGATTTTCATTGGAATCCTCTGTTATGGTATTATTGCATCATCACGTGCTTCTATGTTGATGCCATAGTATATTTTAGCTGTATTAGCCTTTTGCATGTTGTGTCTCTTGAATGTAGCAATTTTAGAGTTGGTTCTGTTGCATTTGCATGTGTTCCGTAGTTCTGTGGCTGATAGAAATATCATGGATGTGCTGTTGTTACTTATTTTCATATATTGCACTCTCTTTATAATATCTGGTTTCAAAAGTCAACATTGTTTGGATCTCTTCTGGAACTTGACAGGCCCCAGTGAAACTCTGAGATGTTAGGAATTCTAGAGTCCAAGTTGGTTCTTTTGAAGAAAGAAACTAAGGAGTTGCAAATCGCCTTAGACTTTTTTTTTTCCCAAAAATTTTATAATTTCAAGAAGATTTCAAAGTAATTATGTACCAGCAGACATGCCAAAGCTTTCTTCCACACACCTACATCAACCCCCCCCCCCCCCCCACTGAGTTCATCAAGTCATGATACTTTTGAGTTGCAGCCATATACATGTCTTAATGCATTTTTCTACTCAAGGAAGGAAAGAAAAAGGAAATAACCATCTGTGCATGCATTAAGGCTAAGTTGAATTGGCCCTAGTTTGTTCATGAATGTGAAATTACAAGAATGTAAAGATAATTCTGGATTCATTAAATAAGAAATCTATTTTTATGGATGACATTCCTTTAACATCTGTAGCTAAGGCTTTTTTATGATTATCACTTTATCAAATTTTGTAGAAGAATCTTGAAACAGGGTCGAAAAAGGGCCAAGCCTCAATTTTACAGTGTTAGGGGCTAAATTATCCTTGCTATTGCCACAACAGAGAACCATGCCTTATTTGAATGTTTCTGTACTTAACGACCAGTAGAATCCGGAGCACATACAGGGTTCTCTGGCCCCCAAGTGTTTAGTCATTCACCTCTCTTATGGGGGCTCTTGGGTTTATATATCATCCTCTCCCTTCGTTTGTATGGCTTTGCTACTATAGTAGACCTAAAAGGAATCAAACAGTGTAGACTGGCTTTTGGCCTCAAATTTCATGCATTTCCTATCAACTATCCTACATATCAGAAAAACCACTTGGTTTTTCCGGGTTTCTTTTCTCCTATTAAGATACTGACATTGAAAATCTATATAAATGTGGATGTTCTATATTGTTACTCAATAACATAGCACCATTTGGTCATTTTCCATCAAATAGGTAGCTTACTAACTTAGTGTGATTAAAATGCTATAAATATAATAACAATTGATAATCCAAGTATGTAGTTTTGTTGTAGTTCTTGGTGAAACCATTTATATACTGCTCATTTTCATATTCCATATAGATAGATCATTCTTGTTCATCAAATTTATGCAGTTTCTATGTTTTCTTTGATATTGTAGAGAACTGATACACTCAAGTGTTCGAAATATCCATGCCGTTTTTGTATTATTTATAAAAAATTTCATGATCTTTCTAATATTTGGATGCTTGCATAATTATAATATATCCAGGGTATTGATTTAATGCACCATAAACATGAAATGGATCCTAATGTATCTGTATATTTTCCTGCAAAATTATCTCAATTAGTAGACTCAACGTTGTTGTTGTTGTTGTTGTTTTTTTTTTTTTTTTTTTTTTTTTTTTTTTCATGTAACTTTTCATTTTGGTTGCAGTCCATTTTGGCCACTATTTGCATGATAGACGAGTTTAACTGCTTATCTTTAATTGGACCAAATTGGCCATCAAAATGGTTCAATTGGCCAAATCAGCACCAAATTTGAGCGGCACATAGATTGAATGGACTAGGAGTGTAAAATTGAAAATTTAGATTTTCTTTAATACATGGATCCATCCTCCCCCCCCCCCCCCCCTCCCTTCTCTAGCTCTCACACACTCAACCTACTCACACACAGCGTAGAAAAAACTTACGCATGGCCTCTGACAACAATGATGCCATTTACCTGTGTCTATCAACCAACATATCTATAATGTCCTTGGAAGCGTTGAGATTCAGAAACAAAGGTTTTATGTCTTCAAACATTATTCTGAAAAACAATTTGAAGTTTTATATGTTCTGAGAAAGCTTATAAATAAATATCTCAACATATATATAGAGGAGGAGGAGGAATGTAGTAGTAATTAAGCAGAAAGAAACCTGTTTTGGGAAGTGAGGCATGACTCTGATGTCATCAAAGATGGCTTCAAGCATTGGATCATCCTTTAGGCGGTTTCTGCTAAAACTTCTTGCCCGTTTGTCTTTCTCTTTAGATTTTCTCTCTCTCTGGTATTGGTCCTGGTAGTCAAGTCCGGAAGCAGGTCTTTGATATCCAAATTCCAAGCCTCAGCATCTCTCTCTCTCTAAAATTGCTCAATGCAGGAGAGATGATAACCTACTCACCCCATCCCCCCAACAGCCTTTCCCTTTGCATTACAATGTTTCTATCATTGTCAAAGTTCTCCTTGGCCAGTCATCGTGAGGGAGGGTTAGAGAGAGAGGAGTGCAAGGAATAATAAGTATAAAGAAATAAAGAAACAAAGAAATGGGAAAGAAGAGAGCAAGAGACAGCCAGCTAGGTGGGATATAGGATGAGATTATGGAACAGGGGGTGTCTAATGATGCTTTGCCTTGGAGGGCTGAAATTGGTTGATGCGGCCCAATTGAACCCTTTGATAGTCAATTTGGTCCAATTAAAGATAAGTGGTTAAATTGGGGTTTTTAGTGTTTAAAATGGACTTTAACCTTACATTAATGCAAGTAATATTTAGTATCTGTCATTTGTGACCAGTTCAATCAATACATTGTGGTGAAGAATTTTAATTTAATTGCATATCAAAGTAATCTAACATGTAAATTTCTTCATTCAAGTAATAAATATATGTCTTCAAGTTCTTTGTTTTCATGTTTTCAGGGTAATTACTTTTGTTTTATCAGAACCGCTTAAGAGGCTCTCACTTTGTATCTATTGGGTGGCTGTTATATATGTGTCTGTTTGGAGATTTTATAATATATCAAAGAATAGCAAGATTGAGCGGATACTTCTTCGAAAATACTACCATTTAATGGCCGTTTGTATGTTTATGCCAGCACTTATCTTCCAGGTGATTTAGGATTTTGAAAGAATGAACTTTTGTGCACCCTTTGGTTTTGATTAAGCTAGTTCTTTCAATTGCTTTAGAAATTCTTCTGATTTTACTTTCTATTCCAGCCCAAATTTCTTAATCTGGCATTTGGTGCAGCTTTAGCAGTATTCCTAGTTTTGGAGATTATTCGAGTAAGCTCCTTGTATTTGCTTCTGGTATTCTTCCTCATTGTCTTTTGCTTTGTGTAGTTAGAGAAATCAGATTCTACATCACCTTCTTGTTATTATATTATTTCTACTATTTGAGGCTTCAAATGTAAATTATGCAAATCCTATTGCACTTAAAAAATTTGTATTTCTAAAAATAAAATACATAAAAAGAGAAGTTCCAGGTAATTTTAAGAAAAACTGGAACAAATGGAACCTAAGGAACTCTGTGTAGAAAAAATTATTAATTTGAAGTGGATTAGGAATTTCAGTGCACTTTATGAATATAATGTTTTATGGTTTAGAAATGCTAACTTCCAAAAATAGTATGTATGACATTAGCAAATGTTGGGATTGGAATATAACATGTTATAAACGATATATGAATTAGTGGAAAAGAAATTAATGTCAACCAGAAGGTTTAGTTTGCATAACTATTTGATATACACATATACATGGCATAATAAGACTAAATGTTTGAGTATATGACAAACTGTAAATGACTTAAATATTGTGTGTAAGTTATCATCTCACTGTGCTTTTTTTTTTTTTTTTTTAATTTGCTAAGCATCCTTTGTAAGTTGTTGGTAATTCATAGATGGAGATTGTATTTAATCAAAACATTGCTGGTGATATAATAATTGGTAATTTCTTATACAAGGCTAGTTTTAGCACACTAGTAAGATTGCTTCATTTTGACATGGAACTTCTTGGATTTGAATACCTGAAAAAACCTCTTTACCCCCAGTTTTTGGAGCCTTTGTCGGCAGAGTCATAGTATGAAATAATTAAAATGGCATCCTGTTCACTTTCACCCAAAAGAAGGATTTGAAACAGCTTTCTATAGAGGTACTGATATTGAGATTTCATTTATGCCTCTGATATTTTAAGACTGGCCTTTTACATTTATGTATCAAGCGCATGTGTAATTGTTGGCATATACTGAAGCTTTTAGGAGATTTACGGGATGTGAACTTCATTAACTTTCATATCATCAAGGTTGTAATTCTGAATTTTACATAATTTTCTTGGACTCACAATTTGCAAAGAGATGGATTTCAAATCTACAAAATGTGATATAACTTGGTGCACCTCCATGCTTGTATATCACGCCGGGTATTTACCTTAAATTTTGACTATATGAGGGATGAAGGAATGAATATTAGCATTTATGTTTGTATAAACATTTCGTATCATATTTTACAATAAAATATGTTCTGTTCAGCATATGATTGGTAACTAGACTGTTACATGTTAATTTCATATGCACTCTCATTAATGTTATTTGGAATGTGTTAATTTGCTTTGGGAGTGGATCTGTGGAGATTTGATGTGTTAAGCTCTATCTGCGGTTAAACTATTAATGAAGAGGATCTTATCTTGAAAAGGGAGAAAAAAAAAAAATTTGAAGACATAAGCATGACCAACGTTGTGTAAAGTGAGCTTACACATGTAGCTGTAAGAAGATATGGAAAAAGATGAAATAAATTAAACTGACATCTGTAAAAAATTTTATTTGAATTAAATGTAAATGTTTGGGGTTTGTTGTCTTGAAGAGATGGTTTTGTTGTGCTTAAATTCTGTCCCTGCTCTAGAAGGTAGTCATATCAATTGCCTATAGCACACTAAATCCCTTGCTTTTATATACATATAAGTGATGGTGTATCATATCAGCATCCTGTCCTAGTCTCCTAGAGGTTGATCTAAAATGTGAATCATAATGAATTGATAAAACCTCTTTTACAGTTATCCTCCAAAGTTATGTGTTGCTAATGATAAGTAGTTGTAGCTCTTGGACCTTCTGTTTAACTTATTGAAATTATAATATACCATTGAAATTATAATATACCTTTTCTTAATTCCTGATTTTTGGTCAAGCTTGTTTAAACTTGATTTTCATGAGCAGGTGTGGAGAGTTTGGCCTTTGGGTTGGCTTGTGCATCAATTTATGAATGCTTTTACAGATCATCGTGACTCAGATCTTCTTGTTATTAGGTTTGCCCTTTTATTTCTGTTTATTCCCTAGATATGCAGCACATATATCATTTAATAATAATGAAAGCAATTGATTAGGACTTGTTTCATTGTTCAGCCATTTTTCACTGTTGTTGGGCTGTGCACTTCCTATTTGGATGTCTTCTGGGTTCAATGATAGACCTCTAGCTCCTTTTGCTGGAATCTTGAGCCTTGGAATTGGAGATACAATGGTGAGTTTCTGGTTGCAATAAAACATTATGTGGAAACTTTAAGAAATTACTTTCCTAGTTTGGTTTTGTCATTTGACCATAATTAGAATATTTCTGAATTTACAAGTCATGACTTTAGTTGACACCTAAAGGTCTAAAAATAAATAAAAAGGAAAAAAGGAAAACAGAAAATAAATAAACAAAATTTAAGAAATTGAACAAATGAAAAATATGATATATGAGGGTGAGAGTATGACCCATGCCTAGATTTTTGATAATGATGCTTGAAACAATAACCTTAAATTTTTAAGTAGTGCGGAATATAATTATCATCTCATATGGATGGGGAATAAAAGATGTACTCTCTAATTCCAAGTATCTTTCTAATCAATATTAACTTTTGTTTTTTACCTATATGATATATACCAAGTTTATATTTTCAGCGATTCAGATGTGTTCATGTCTGGAATCCCTCTCTCTGACTGTTGGGTATTTACACTGTAGGGAAGTTCCACATTTGGATGCATACCTAATGCTCACAACCTTCTGTGTAACATAAGCTGTTGTTCACTTGAGAAACATGAAATCATCATGTGTTTCTCTACCAACTGCTAGCTTTAACTATGACCTAGTGGGGCTAGCAAATGGTTGAAGATCCACTTGATTGTGGCAATGATGATTCAAAGTAGCAGGAAGGTACTTTAGGCTGATGCTGTCTTGGATTGTGGTTTATAATGCAATTGACCTTTCAGTAGAACAGAAGAAAACCTTTCAGTAGAACAGAAGAAAAATTAAACTTGGAAGTACCTTGTTCTTTTCCCTAACATACTGGAGATGTGTTTTAGACTGCTTTGTATGTTGCTTGATGATTTTCTGATTAGGTAATTTAAGATACCTTACATCCAAAAAGTTTTAAAGCCTATTTGACATGGTAACATCAATATTTGTCAACTCTTGATGCACATTGACACTCAAACCACCTATTGCTATTCAAACAATCCCAACTTGATTGCAACAATCTGGTGTCTGGAGATTCTTACTATATCTAGGACCTAAGAAGCATATTTAATGTTGCATTAAGATATTGACCAGAAGTTCAACTGAATATGATACCTATATTTGGCTTGAAACCTGCAAGTACAGCTGAGCATACAGTTCTTTCTGTTCTGAAGTGTTCGTGAAATTAATAAAAATGTTTGGCCTTTGGAAAGGATAACTCCTTAAATAGATTAATTTAACTTTTGATAAGGAGGAAATTTTGATGAAAAGAATTTGTTTCTTATAGATTATAATGATAAGCTGGAATTCTGTTTTTATTACGAGGAGTTTTTGTGTGTGATAATTGTCTAGCCTAATTTTTCTTTTATGTTTAGGCATCCTTAGTTGGCCATAAGTATGGTGTCCTCAGGTGGAGCAAAACAGGAAGTAAGTATGTTTTCTCCTGCTAATCAGTAGTTCCCCTCGTTCCTCTTAAGTCTCTTAACCCCATGCTTATACTTTCATTTGATAGAGAAAACTGTTGAAGGCACTGCAGCTGGCATAACGTCTGTCCTTGCAGCTTGCTTTGTTCTCTTTCCACTTCTGGCAACAACAGGATATATTTTTGCCCAGGTCTCTCTCTCTCTCTCCCTCCCTCCCTCCTTCCCTCCCCCCATGCTCATGTGAGTGTGTAATCATAAACAGCATTGCATCCATGCACACATGTACTTAGTCAAACATGCTTGGACAGTACGCTCATTTATTCAGCATTCCAGTTTACCAGTAGCATCTAGTAATCTGGTCAAATTTCTAAGTCCAATTCACTTGGAAGTTGTTGGTTGTATAAACAGATTGTTCTCTTAAAATTGTCATATAATGAAGAAAAATAAAGTTAATGTCCCTCACTTTGTTGGTCTAGGAATGAATCTTCTTTTCAAGTATTAATGAAGAAAATTGGATGTTTTTACATAAAAGATCTAATGAACGGAAAATAAGTTAACTGGATAAATATAGTTTAGTTGATTAAGAAAATCTGGCAGAGCCACTGATATCTATCTCTGTTTAAGCTGTTTGCCGTTTGATCTAATCATATAGAAGTAATGCACCAGAAATACAGGTGATTTGTTCCCTCTACATACAACAGCCAGCTGATTAACTTGCTTTTTTTGGATGTTGGACTTCTCTGCACAAGAAGTTAAGCTGGAAGTTCCATTAAAATAACATCTTTTAAAAAGTTAAGAATCTCTCTTTTATTAGATACTGTGAAAAACTCACTATTAAGCATGCAAGAGAGAGTATAGCATACTTGTAACTAATAATTTGATTGTGTCGTGAATGATACACTTATATTTATATAGGCACATCATTTGTAGGAATGTGTTCATAATGAGTCAAGTTGATGGTCTTTAAACTAGAGTTACAAGTCATGCATGGTGAGTGAGCACTTATATCTGAACTCTCAAGGAAGTGTTCATATGCAGCCAATGGTGAAGGTAGCATTCACTGAGGATTAAATAAAAGAGAATATGCTTATGTGGTTTGGACATGCAACAAAGTACCTTTGAGTGCTCCGGTTAAGAAAAGTGAAACTATTTCTATTGAGGGTAAAAGCAGGGATAGAGGCAGGTAAAATTAACTTGGAGAATGAATTAAAAATGATTATGCTTTACACGAGAATACGACCTCTTATAGAATAGAAATTGGAAAGTAAACATAGGATTCTTGTGGACAACCCGTGTAGTTGGGAAAGGTCCTGTCGAGTTGAGTAAGAGGGACAAACAAGGATCAGAGTTGGTGACTTTGGATTCAAATGTTGGTCAAATGTTTATTCTAAAGCCATACTAGCAGTTTACTTATTATCACGAAGCATTTATGCGTGTTATTTGCTTTATGTTATGGCTCAATAGTGACATTTTGAATGCAGTGTGCCGGTTAAAGCTTGATCTCACCTTGTAATCAATAAACTAACCAAAGTGCTTAATGCTACTTTATGCAGAACTGGGTTTCTCTTCTCTTAGCAGTGACTGTTAGTGGCTTGTTGGAGGCCTACACTGCACAGCTTGATAACGCCTTCATACCTCTGGTTTTCTACAGCCTTCTCTGTCTGTAACTGTAGCTTCACAACCCCAAATATACATGAATTGGCAGGGGAGGGAGATCCAAAATCTTCTCCCATATATCTAAGGTTCTCAATTTCTGCTGCTCTGACCACCTTTTTCGGTTGATATTACTAACTTAAGTTCCTAAACATAGGCATATACAGAGAGAGCATGTATAGTGGTAGTTTGAATTCTTGCATCTTCTTTGCCATTATTTATTTCTTCAACTAACCTAAATCAATTGCCATGTTGTACCATGGGCCTTGTTTCTGTACACACACACACACACACACGCACAGAGGATCTCCTCTACTTATGTACTAGCAGTATACAGAGTGAGAAAAGTAATTTTTTTGTTCAAATATTTTTCTATAAATGGAGCCTGCCTTGTTCGCACATTCTTTTTAATTCTTGTGTTACGTTGTGTGCTGAAATCACTATAAAGTTAAATGCTACGAGGGCGCACCCAAAGTGGTCGGAAAAATGTTTGTTTTGGGTTGTTCAAATAAATTATGTTTAGAAAAATAAAAAAGGTGGCATTTCAGTGTATGGTTGTTTAGTGTTTTGAGCCTTTTAAAATGCAGGCCTTATATATGTTTAGGTAAGTTATGAAACTTTTACTTTTTAAATTTATTTTCTGATTTAGTTAACTTTACGAAGTATCATGCATTGCATCATATACAAATTGTGGTTTATTTGGATTTGTAAGTGGATGCTTGGACTCGTGAAATCTCGATTCATCTCCTTCCTCTAATCAGGATTACATTGATCAATTTTAATATTTTTCAGCCACATAGGTAAGGGTCACTCACGCACTCGGCTACAACGAACATTTTCAAGTTCATTGTGTAAAAACTAATGTTGCAAGGTTAATATTCATTCATCTTGGGTTACATTGCTACCCGTAGAAATCCAATTCAGGTATTATAACCACAGAAATAGAGAAGAGTTCTACACTTATCCAAAATGGATCCCTTGAGAGACATTGGAGAAGTTTTTTTCTTTTTTTTTTTTTTTTTTTTTTTTTTTCCCCCGGAAATGGATATGTGTGTTTGTTTGTGTTGTGTGTGTGTGTGTGTGTTTGGGGGGGGGGGGGGGAGGGGGAGGATAAATTTGTTCAACACATTTAATTTTTTATTCCCAGAGATGAGTTCTTGCTGGATGAAGTATGAAAATGAATTGCCCAACTCTTCTCACTTTTGGGTTGTAATTTGATTTTCACACAGGGTGAGTTGTAATTTGATTCATTGCTAATATTATTGTACTTATCTCTTTAAGCGTTTCATTTTTAAACTTACAAAAATTGATGATCATTGTTTTCTCCCTAACAAAATAGTGCCACGTGTTGGTTATTAATTTGATAATTATTTCTCTTGGTTGCTAAATTGGTTTTGATTTATTCTCATTTTTCTATTTTTTAAGTGTTAATTTTGGTCATACTTCCGAAATAAAAAAAGAGTTTAAATTATACGGTAACAGTTGCTCCTGAAAATTTCAATTGACTGCTAAAATTTTAACCCATTCAAATCAAGTAAAAAATATGAAATTATTTATTTCTAATGAATAATCTTTGATGTACAAATACATAAGAATTTCTAATTATGATCCTTGTAACAACTCTTTTTTTCCCCTTAATTTTATGATTATTACATATTAACAAGTTATTTTTACTTATAATTACATTTCATTATATATTTTGTGTTGCAGACACATTGCACATGCAATTGATGCTAGTTTTAATGAAATGAAATAATTTTACTAAATTTAATAATTCAAAATGCGTACCACATTTCTTAACTTATGGATTAAGATTGTGTGCTATAACTTGATAAATTTTATTGTGAAGAAATTGTTGTCTTTAAGAAATATAACTAATAATTGGCACAACAAAATAATCAGGATGAAAAAATGAAAGGTGATTTTTTTAGACTTTGTAACTAAAAAAAAAAAAAAATCGAACATTGTAAAAATTACTTGGCTTGACTCCTATGTTAAATTTAGACTAGTAAAAATTACTTGGCTTGACTCCAATGTTAAATTTAGACTAGTAGAGGATTCAAACAATTTTATATGTTTAATTATTTTAAATTTTATTACTTATTCGGTAAATATTAATTAAGATGAGAGAAAATAAAAATATGTTATCAAACCCTTATTCTTTCCTAACATGAGAAGTCCCGGTAGAGTATTACTAGACTATCAATCTTTGTCGTCATCACTGTCATTATTGGACTATTATACTGTGATCTAAGTTGCAGAAGTAGCAGTGAAGGGGAGATAGTTCAATTTAGATCACAAAAGTAGCAATTGTTTTCATCAGTCCAAATCTTTGCCAATCTCCATCTTTGTCTCTCCAATCTAGATTGTAAAAGCAATAGTGGATTGTCATTGATTTAGGTAAGGCATAAGTAGATCTTCTTCTTCTCTTTTCGTCTTTGTCAATTCTAGCAAGGCAAAAGTGAATCTTCTTCTTTTCTCTTTATCTTTGTCAATTTTGACTAGGCATAAGCAAATCTTCTTCTTTTCCCTTTGTCTTCTTTAATTTTTGTTGATTTTGGCAAGGTAGACTCATCTTTTTCTTCTCTCTTCATCTTTCTTGATTTTCGTCAATTCCAACAAGGCAAAAGCAAAAGCAACGAAAGGGAAGATGAATATCGAGAAGATGAAGACGAAAGGAAGACCATCGCTAGGAAGATGAAGAGACATAGGGATGCTAGGAAGACAATGGCAAAGGGTTTAGTATAGGTGATTTACACATGGATAGATTTTGTTAATTTATTATGTAAATAATGAGGATAATATTGTCAAAATATTAAATTTTTTATTGAGTTTAGGGGGGTAAGACAAAATTTTATCCCTCTTAAGATAGATTACTCATATAAGTGGATAATTTTATCTTATCGTAATTTATCACCTACCAAACATGTCCTCAAATGACTAATAAAAGAGAAATATAAAATAAATTGATTTGGAAAACAATTTACCTTAGAAATTGTGATAATTATAATCATTCAATCCAACTTACAAACAACCCCATTATTTTTAAAGAATGAAAAATTATTTTTAAAATATGTGGTTTTTTTATGTCTTTGAAATAATTATATTAATATTATTTCATTTTTTAATTTATTTTGCAATTCTTTATTGACTTGTTCTTTATGTTACTTGATTTATATAACAATTTTACAATTTCATGAGGTATAATAGTAGTAAATGAATATAATGGGACCATGAAAATAAGTTCATATCATTCATAAAATTTATCTTTATATTTTTGTAATTATAGGATTATTGATTGCGTGTTACTAATTTAGATATACAATTATATGTTATATTCACTTTTATTGAGTTATTTTTAATAAGTACTTGTGTGAAAGCATTAGAGTATATACATATAGATACTTATTCCAGAAAGATATATTGAATTAATCACGTAGAAAACATCAATAATTATATGATGTTAATGATAATTCCATAATATAAATAGTCTTTTGAACCGAAATGATCAAAATAGCTTGCTATGATAACTGTTATATTTTGAGACTATCAGAGTTTGATTTACCTATTAGTTAAACTTGAACACGAGGATTGAATGTATTAGATGGTATATGAAGACATGTTCCCGACGTAGTTAAAACTTAACACTTCAACTTCATACAATGAGACGCCTCCCCTTGGGATAGAAGTACAACTATACACTGCACAAATCCCCCTCACAATGTGGCTTATAAATAACTTACAATTGAAAGCCAAAGCGGGGTTTCAATCAAGTCCTTTTCTCAACCTAATTCTTACATTCTTTAATGCAGACCGTTTCAAGTAGCTAGAATTTCATTGCCACACTTGTACTTCACCACTTTCTGTTGTTTCTATCTCATTTGTATTATCGTCTTTAATACTACTTTTCTTGTTTATCAGAATGAAATGTAAATATTTTATATTTTTAGATTTCAATATTTAACATTTAATAACCCGTGAGTTTTTTAATATACAACATTTCTATATAATATTAATAAATTGAAGCAATTTTAGAGAATAAAAAAAAATTAACACAAAAAATAAAATATACAAAAGACAAATGAAAATTTTAACACAGAAAAGAATCATAATTTTATGCATGCCGTACATGACTAATTATACAGTTACTTGGTATAATAATTTAGGCCCTATTCACTTGGTCTGATGAGGCATGATAAGATAAATTTATTATGTTTTATCACCATTTTATACATATTCGGTAGTCTTGTAAACAGTTAGTATAAAAAATTCGGGCAGCTACTCTTATATGACTTTCTCAACCGAATCAAGATAAAATTATCAGGACTTGATGGGTGTGATAAAATTTATTCGGAGTGATAAAATGTGATAAAATTTTTTTAAAATAATATTGCCCATCCTCTTCTTGAATAGGTAAAATTATTGTATGGGTAGGATAAAATTATCCTATTTTGGGTGTTATAAAATTTATCTGGATTGATAGAAGGTAATAAAATTTTTTTAAAATAATATTATCCGTACTCTTTTGAATATGTAAAATTATTGTATGAGTAGGATAAATATCCTATGCCCCTTATACTATTAATGCAACTGAAGGGCCCCTTAGTGTCATAATCAACATGTGGGAAAGATAGAACGAATTATTTTGGTCCCCCTCTCCCACCTCTCTCTTCCCTCTTCCCTCTATCCTCTTCCTTCTCTGAGTATTGAAAAGTCATTTCTGGGGCAGAGTGAATTCATTGAAATCAACTCAAACATTCAATGGCTTTTTGGATATAAGCTATTTGCATGGTTGAGATTACGCAGGACGTATTTCTTGAAGCTCTTGTGACATTCAGAGAGTATGACAACTCCTTCAGCCTTCAATTTCACCTGCAGTTGAAAGATTTAGTGGTCCAAGTACTACAGATCAGGTCTCAAGGTTAAGTTCCATTCTACTATTTTCTCTTTTTCTTTTGGGTCAATTTTGTTAGCTGTAAAAAATGATGAAAATTTTTAACTGGGTTACTGGTAATTGTATAATTTATCTTTATTAAAAACAGATTGATTGATATATGACCCTAAAAACATATGCAAAGTATGCACAACGATACCAAGAGATCCTTATATTTGAGATGTGCATACTTGGATGGACAGATGTAATTAAATAGTTATAGTGTAAGCCTAACTAAATTAATCTATTATGAGAAGACTAGTTGAGAAGAAGAGGTAAGTAGTTAGATCCTCTCTCCTCTCCTAGTTAGAATTTTACCATGATACATTCATGAATTTTCCCGATCAACAATTGTTTCTCAGTAAATTGGAGAGGACTCAGTTTGAGGTTATCGCTTGAGTACCCGTTTGTTATTCCTGCAGTGTAATTTTCTAACAATAACTATAGATATGCAATTCTCAACTTCAAATTTTATTGATGTTGAGTATTTTATAAATTCATTATTGAATTTTGGTTTACAGAAAAAGCCATAGGTGTGCATGTCATGTTCATAATTTATATGTACGAATCTGACAAATATTTTGTGGAGGTTAGCCTCAATTAGAGGGGACATATATAATCTATAGATTCATCTACTCTTCACGTGCATGTCATCGTTTTTTTCATATTAAATCTATGTCCTGCATCTATGTTTATCGTTTAGAAAAAAAATTATTTTTTTAAATTAATTTATTCTGTTCATTTTTCATATAAATAATTACACTACCAAATTAAAGTTCAAAATTTTTTATTTTAAAAAAACTTAGAACCATTTTGGATGAATTACTTCAAGTTTTTGCTTCCTGAAATTTTTTGGGACTCCATATGTCTTTTTGCGATGGTATATAAAAATTTAACTTTTTTAGTACTCTAATTGTATGAAAATGTTCGCGCGTTTTTGGACTACAAACCTTTTTGTGTTTGATAACTAATAAAGCAAACCACTAATTTATGTCATAATTACTACACGATAATAAATTTTTTAAGACTGTCGATTCTAATAATTTTGCTTTTTCCACTAAGGAAGCCATGCTTTTATATGTCGTAATGAGCTTGCAGGTTTGCAAGTCAACAATAATTTTTTTATTTTTTTAATCTTTATAAGTATTTTCATTCATTTTCTAATTTGAGATTAATTTTATTTGTAATATTGTGATTGTTCTTTATGAAGGTGCGTTTTCACAAATTTAGGCTTGATTTTTTTTTTTTATGGATATAAAAATAATTTACCACTTATATCACACTAGGTCAACACTAATTTAAGGGTACTAAGGATTTTTTTTTTTTTTTTATAAAAAAACTATGTGAACATGATTTTCCCAAAAAAAAGAAAAGCCACTTTCTACTTATGCTCTCTGAACGGGCTTCACGAATAAGCATTATTTTGCAAGTTTTACTGGTGTTCTTAAAGCATATTTGGCTAGCCCATTTGGGGATCCCCACACCCCCCCCCCCCAAAAAAAAAAAAAAAAAAAAAAACTTCTTACTTCAAAAATCTAGGCAGCAAAATCTCAATACATTCCAGGGTCCAAATTAGAGATATTAATAGAGAGTATGATGAAATAATTTAGTTGCATTTCGAATTTATTTTCTTAAATTCTCCATTTCTTTTTTAACTTGTTCGATTCTGTTACCCCCGTCTCTCACGGCACAAGTCAATAGGGTGATGTTGTCGGCAGCGCTGATGAATGAAAGATGCCATAGGACGCATGGCTGCCAAAGTTCTAAATCTTCGGTACCAATGAACTAATACTGATGTCATAGTTTCTGACCACAAAAATCTACAAAATGAAGTCCGTTGATACCTACCATCTTTAGGTGCGGTCTGTCGGGTGAGGTTGATGTTAGGTGCTCACTTACTGAAGTGGTATCTAGTACGGTGATTAAATGTGTAGAGCTCTCATGCAATTGAATGCGGAATCTACACATCTATTGATTGTGCTGCAACCAAACCAGCTGGGAGAGGGTAATGATTCAGAGGTTAATATTTCTTTAGCTACCTTCCATTAGTAATATTGAAGTGAATTGTTGAAGGGAAAGATAAAAAGAAAAAAGAAAACGAAATGAAATCCTTTTGATAACTATGTACTAATTTTCATTTTAATGGTCAACTCACCAAAAAGAAAAAAGATTTTTCTTTGGTAAAAAATTTGTTTAATTTTCTTTCACCATCTGCTTCGTGTTCTTTTGTTTGTTAAGTTAATTAAGCTATATATACGACAAAGAGGGGGTGTTTGCTTTGGAAGATAAGGTAGGATAAAATAAAATTATCTTACTTTATCCTTTTTTATCACGCGTTCGCTACTCTTGTAGTAGAATGTGATAAAGCATCCAAGTAGTACCTTTATTAGCCTACGTGTGATAATTTTATCTTGGGGTAGGCTGGGAGATAAAACTTCTCCTATTTCTATAGTAAATTTTTTTCTAGGGACAATCTTGCCCCTTATATCTCTGTCGGCCTCTCCTCTGCGAATCCACCACCGCTGGCCTCTCTTCTACGAAACCCACCATCGTTGCCCCTTCCACCATCCTGATTTGTAGGTGCTTGCTCACGCAGGCGCTTGCATGAGCAAGTGCCTGATCTGGAGCTGTTTGTGTGAGTGGGTGCTGGATCTGCAGGCACCCACTCACGCCAACGCCATATCTCCAAGCACCTACCCACACAGGCACTCGATTTGCAGGTGCCTACGTGAGCAGGCGTCGGATCTGTAGGCGCACGCATGAGCAGGTGTTAGAGCCTTGTAGTCGCTGGAGAGAAAAGGGAAGGTGAAGGTTGTGAGATCAGGGGCAAATTAGTAATTTGGTTCATTATCCGGTTTATTATTTGGATTGCTATTAAATTCAACCGAACAGGTGATAAAAATATAATTATTATAAAGGTATGAGAATTTTATTTTACTTACCATATCAACTTTTATCTTTACAAGGTATCCGAATGTCTCCAAAGGGTATTATTATATTATATAACAATTTCTAAAAATTACCCATAAAAAAGTAAAAAAAAAAATCTCAATTTACTGATAATCAGAGCTTCATTCGCAGATCGCACCCTGCAATTTGTTCCTCCAGGTGCGAGGTCTCGTATTTATTTATTTTTTGTGGGTTGTGTTTACTTTATTTTCTGGTCATGATCGTGATGTTCGAGAGGCTTTTCATGGTTCTGATTCTGCTTTCAGAAAGATAAAAAAAGAACCAAATATGAGGAGTTAGCTTGCTGTAAGGTGTGTGTATTGATCATGCTCAACTTAGTTTATAAGTTTTACTTTAATTACAAACTGTAATTTTCTTTTAATAACTTTAGTTGTTTTTTTTATATTGACAAATATTATTTAAAAAATTAGTTGCCATATACCATGCACCCGAATAATATTAGTTTTAAATTATAAAATAAAAAAATATATTTATGATAAAAGACAAAAAAAATAGCATATTAAAAATTACTTGTCATATGTCATGCAAGATTACACTTAAAAGTCAAATAATAAATTTGATAAATATTACATTAAATGATCATAATTTAATTATAAAATAACATCATTATATTTTTGAAAAGGGTACAGTACTATTTTTTTGGGCTTTTTTTAAACCTTTTCATGGTGTAGGCAATTTGGGAAAAAACCCTAAGGACAGCAAGGGGCCGAAAAATTATCGGCCTGTGAGACCCACCAAGGCCGACAAGGCAGTACTCCTTTGATACCCATTTATCATGGAGAGAGAAAATTTATTGATTCTACACACGCAAATCCACACATACAAAACTTGCTTTATAATAAATAAGCTGTAGGGCCTGCTTTGCGCCCCTTCAAAGAGAAAAAGTCGAGAGCAAGGGCTTTTCAGCGGGGCATTATTAGCAGAGCAGGATAAGCCACAGCAAGCTGTATGTGTGTGTATGTATGTTTGTATAGGATGGATATTGGAGATAGCTAGCCAGAAAAGCACAATGCAAAAATTTTGTACGATACCTACTTAACTAATTGCTGGAGATGACATGGACCATCCCTTTTTTAAACAAGTGAAATGACCAATTAAGAGAGATTTAAAACTAGCTGATTTCCAAAAATTAAAAAAAGTAAAAAACCAGCTCCCAACTTAAATTAAAGGGTTGCCGATGGAACTTTAGGGTTTGGCAACCTTCTATGATTGGTCTCAGCTCCTTCATCTTCTAGGGATTCCATTGTGTGAATAGAGCAAAAGGATGGCCGTTCAATGGTTGTCAGTTGATTCTTCTCTGTATCTAGTGATGGTCGCCGACTGGATGTTGGCTAATTACTAAAAGGGCAACGAATTTGCAAGGAAAGGACAAGTCGAGCAATGATGGAAGAGAAAAGTTTCAACGATTAGACAGAACTGGGAGAAGAAGATAGAGAAGTAAGGGAGGAGGAAAAAAAAGCATTGAAAATAGACTTAATTATAAGTTTATTATCGCGGTTGTAATTCTATACAAAATACACACAAAACAATTTTTTGTCATTATCAATTTGCAGCCTGTTATAAAAAAATATTATCAGAAGATAAAAACAGAAATTAAATACTAAATGCATATTCAAGTTTATTTTCTATTTTTCACCAAAGATAAAAACAGAAAATGAGTAAACCAATCAAGTATTCTGCTGTCTATGGCACCATGTTTTGGTTTGGTAACCCATACAGGAGGCTGTTCCTCGGTATTGGATGGGTGGACCCTTGTCCAGCAATAATGGTCCACGGATTTAAGGGAGACCGCGTACAAAACTTTGGACAAACGTTCTTCAAAAATATCTCTATGTCACACCCATTGTAGTCTCTGTATAGTTCAATCATTTCATCATCTTTTTCTGTGCACTTTTTTTATTTTCTTTTTCAATCATAAGAACACGGTTTCAATACGAAATGCTATCTGTCCGTGACTAAAACAAAAGAGCAAGCTAAGCTCGAAAATAGAGAGCAATTTCATGTCATGTGGCACAGCTCAGGACAAGCCCCCTTCGCTTAACATGTGATGGAAGCAGGGACATGCAATACAAAATGTGAAAAAAAACAAGAAATTAGGGTTCCATGTCTTGTACTCACGGTGATCTGAAAAGACAATTCAATGCACAACACTCTTGTCATTGTGGGAAATAACGCAAACCCCTTGTCATTTTGGGAGAAGTTAATGTTGTACAACTATTAGATATGTGAGATTTCCATTTAATTGTGTTAGAGGCTTACATATTTAGCGGTTGTGCAATGGGCTGTCCCAGTAGTGAAATATCATATATCAACCAAATTGTTATTTTAGGAGTTTGATTATTTTATTATGAGAAAAACTTTTTTTTTGATATATTACGCTTTAATTCAACATGGTTTTATCTAAATTCTATTTTAATTTCCATATTTTAATATATTTGCATTAATATTTCAAAAGTTACACATTCGTTCCCATATCACCCCTTTAAGAAAGAAATGTTAATTTCTGCATATAAATTCTAGTTTCTACAAATATATACGGACTCCGTTTACTAGCAAATATGAACAAAAGAGTTTAGAAAATATGAGTTTAGAAAATATAAGTTTAGGTACAATAAATTTAATTATTTAATTTTATTTTATTAACAAAAGTGGGCAACAAATAACATACATTCAAATTTATATTTAATTATTTTAAAGCTATCAAAATTATCTTAGTTAATATAATGATTATTCCCATCAAACCAATATTTTGAAAACTAGACCGGATCGGCTAGCACAACCGAGAACTAGTAGGCTTTCTAAATTAATTTAATTTATAAAACTATTTTATGATCAAACCAGTGGAAACCAATCAAAATTTGAAAAAACTAGTTTGCTGGTTTAATCTTTTTTTTTAAACAAAAAATACAAAATAATACCATTTAATGGAAAATGTATCTTTTTCATTTACTTTTTCTTATATTTAACAAATAATAATTCTTTTATGATATTATTATATATAATTCAACCTTGTATATTTTATTTAAACTTTTTAATTATATATTAGTATTTAGATCTTTCCAAATTCATTAGTTTAATTTTATATCGGTTGAGTCAGTAGTTAAACCGGTCAAACCTTTAATCAATAATAAGGTTACTAGTTCTATCTCCCACTTGGATTTTAAACATTCCTCTCAGCCAACGCAAACATATAGAAGGGAGGGTGTTTGTTTTGGGGTTTGGCCAAGCTAGAGCCAAACCTTACAACAAACTTATGTTTAAGGTGTAATTTCTTAACTATGACAAAATTAAAATCCGCAAAGATTTTGGAATTAAAATCAAGTTGGAAAACAAATTTGGAATTCTATCTAAAAAATAAATGCTATACTTTTGAAATTTTAGAATCGAAATCTGTTACAGTTAAAACTGAAAGATAAAAAAAAAAAAATTAACACTATACATCAACTTATGGGTATCTCAAAAAAAATAAAAATTAATAAAATAACTGAAGTATCCATTAAAAAATTGGGAATGAAAGTATCCATTAAAAAATTGGATGTTTGACTAGTGATTACTATTTTGCTTATTGAGTAAACATCCCAAAAATCCTAATACAACTATTAGATTCAGTATTTGTTGACTTTCTAAGTGAGGATTGATTTGAAATTGAGCCCAATGAATTAATTTCAATGATGGTGATTGGATGGTGTTTCATTTTTAACTACAAAAGGAGCCCATAATTGTTGGTTCTCTTGACTCCTAACAAACCCTTTTCATTTTTTTTTTAATATATATATACATATATATATATATATATAATATATAAATCTTGGTTAGATATAGAAATTTTTACAGTATTTTAGATACAGTGAAAAGTTAAATAAACTTATATAGTGGGGTTGGAATTGGATTTTTCAAATAAAAAATATTTTTTATTTTATAATAAAATCCTCAATATTTTAAATAGTTCCCGTAATATTGGTTTGAGGATTTTAGAATATTATTTAGTCACACCTGATCTTGAAGATAGTGTGAGATTTTAGATAAGTTTAATTGAACTCGTAATATTTTCTTGATCTATCTGAAGCTATCAAACAAAACAGAGGAGCTTTTGGGTTATCGCGGCAGTGGTAAGTACTGGTACAGCTTTTTCCGTCCACGAGAAGAAAACGGAGAAGCAGCTTCTGGGTATATCGCGCGCGGCAGTGGTTCGACTGGCACAGGCTTTTCCGTCTACAAAAAAAAGCCCTGCTTTCAGGTGGAGTTATATGGTAATTACAGGCTAAGAATTGACCCAGATATCTGGACCACAATTTTCATCGTACGATATTATTTCATTCAATTCCAGGTACAAAGTATGACCCCTTATGTATTGAAAGGGCGTATTATTAACCAATGTACACAAGCCAAAAGTCCAATTTGAGACAGCTTATTACAACCGACAAACACAGCTTAATTTTCTACTGTGGCACATCAAGGCTAACTTAAGAAGAAATAAATTTAAGATTTTCACAAACTTTCCTCTCTGGGTTTTAATTTCCTCAGCATAAAAATGAATTTACCAAAAGAAAAAATTATAGCGTACTTCCAAACACACCCTAAATTAAAATTGCTTTTTCATGAAACTTAAGCTTTCTGCATTGAATGGTTGAAGTAGAATGTACGTAGGTAACTAACTGACCACGAACTCGGGCAAAAGTAAGATACAAAAAAGCAGTATCTTCCTTGTTTGTTTTTGAATAAAGTTACCTTTACAATTAACAGCTACCGGCTTTTCTTACTTAGATATATACAAAGGCTTATTTTCAATGTAAAATGTAGAAAATTACAAGCTTTAAATATTAAGTCAATTGAGACGGGGAAAATTAGTTCTATAAATATTATTTCACCACTTGGTAAAAAGTTTATTTATTTTAGTGAAACCAAGACTATTTCTAAATCAATTTTAACTTGAGACTAATCTCTTTTAGATTGAGAGTATGAAATATTAAAATACTCTCTAATAAGTGTATTTTCAATAAATTGAACTAATTCTCGCTCTTATTGCAATAAAAATTGCTTACTATATTGAACAACAGTCGCTGCTGTCATTGGTCAAGTTAATCCAATTTAAGAAGCCTACAAATATCTGCAGTGCATCAAAAATGTTAAGCAAGCGCCCATGCTCTGTCCATTTCCGTAACAAGTTGGAGTTTAAAGTTTATGATTTTTTTTTTTTTTGGTTAGAAGAAAAAAATATTTAAGAAAAGTTTTTGTCGACTAATTATCAAGAATTAAAATTTGAAGTTTTGAAAAAAGATTTAATCGAGAGTTTAAAGCTCATAATTTCGTAGTTTCAGAAAATATTAAATACGAAAATTTTTAAGAAATCTAATTCTTAGGTGCCGCAACACCTCGATGATTAATATTATTGTATTTAATTAAAATGATAGGTTTAGGCATTGATAAGAAAGGTAGACAAATAAAAACGAGTGAGTATTCATAATAGAAACGCAGACTTGACTAGCCAAAAGCGACGTTTCGTGGGTGAGATGAAACTTCCTCCACATGCAATGGTCTCCCTTCTCTACGCCATGCTCGCTCCGACCACTCTCTATACCTCTCTAGTAGTGTCTACCTTATCTCTGATCATGTCACAGCATTATAAATAAGCAAGCCAGCACCCAGAAAATGGCAGGAAGAGTTCCAAAACCCAGAAAGAGAGAGTAAAGAAACAGCAAAAAAAGAAAAAAAAATCATGGCTAAGCTCATGAGAATCAACGGATGAAGAAACTAAAGACGGCAATGGAGAAGCTGCAGAAGAGTTTCTTGTTGGCCAAGAGACAGATCAGTGATGACTTTGAAGAGGGTGGCGAGTCCATGGGTGTGCCTGAGGACGTGAAAGAAGGGCACTTTGCAGTGGTGGCGATTGAGGACGACCAAATTAAGCGGTTCGTGGTGCCGCTCAGCTGCCTGACGCACCCTTCCTTCATGAGGCTGTTGGAGAGAGCCGCCGAAGAGTACGGGTTCCACCAGGAGGGTGCACTCATCGTTCCTTGCAGGCCAAGCGAGCTCGAGAGAATAGTCGCCGAGCACTGGATTAAGGGCTGTTAGCTAGAGAGCCTTTTTTTTTTTTTTTTTTCTTTTTAATTCTCTCTCTCTTTCTCTCCGTCTCTGCCTTGTGCTCCATGTATGCATATATATGTGCTTAGCCGCTTTTTTTTTTTCTTTTTCTCTTTGTAATTTTAAACTTTATGGGCTAGGTCTAATTAATTGCTTATCTAAAAACTGAACAATATACTACAATTATTTTTCTTTTGGGTGGTATTTTTAGGTTTTTTTTTTTTGTAATGATTGGTGTGCAAATGTGTACATCCTGAAAAAAGTTTAGTCGGATGAAATTCCTCAATGGCTTGTTTGTTGTTAATTTGCCAACGTTGTACGGTTTCCAGTTTTATGTTTTCCAAAATGTTATAGAATTCCACTCGATAAATAAGATCGACGGAAATGGAGGTATTATTTCTACTTTATAAGTAGCTCTTGAGCCAGTATGTCTAACTATATACAAACTATATTAAGTCTTAAGTTGTTGTAAACTGCTTCAATTTGGTCCAAAAGCTTTACTTTTTTTCCCATCTGTCTTCCACCAAAATTTAACTATTTACAGAGATTGGCAGAAATATGAATTATTTTCTGACTACATATTTTAAAAAATTGCAACTGTTATAAGGGTCTCTCTCTCTCTCTCTCTCCCCCTCCCCCCCCCTCTCTTCTTTTAAATTTTTGGTTAATTGTAAATGAGGGTTAAAGTCCTTAAGTGGGAGGAGAATTCCTTTGACAAAAGTTTTTGTTTGACAATAACTGTATAAAATCAAGGTTAGAAACATTGTACGTACTTACAGTAGCAATCGGTGGTGGCAGTAGTTAATATAGATCAGGTGGGATGGTGGCAGTAGGAACTAATGGCAACAATATAATTTGCTTTGTATATTGTATTAAGTCACATTTTTACTTTAAAACAATAAATTATAGTATATTATACATTCAGAAATACTAAATTATATAGTTAATTATTATTTTAACATTAATAGTCAGGAGTTGGAAATGATGGAAATATGGATGGATTGGGTCAGCTCATGATAGGTCAAAACTAACCCAAATAATTTTTTAATTTAAATAAAGGGAGTTAATTTAACTTCTCCCAACTAACACTTGAAAACCTTTATATATGTGTTTGATGGATCAAGAAGAGATTACCGGAAAAAATTTCTCTCTGCTAGCATATCTCTCCAATACACATCATTAGTGGCATTTAACTTATGAAAAAGAAGTTATTCATTTGTAATGGTTTCCCCCATGCACAAAATTTGCCGCAACAATTTGATGTATGTTAATTTCGGATTATATTTATGTTATCAAAATCAATAGAATATATTTATCAAAAACCAAGGAAAAATCTTTGGTTTGAAGTTTCTCTAATAGAGTTAAATTGCATTTGAAATGAAAAACTTAACTTAAACTGAACCAATTTTGTTTCATTCGATTTGACTCAGTTTTTATCTACTACCAGTTACAATTTTCTTCACTTTTTTTGGTATGGTAAATCTTTTCATTTCATAATTGACTATTAAACAAATAATTATAATTTAAAGTAACAAATTTTTATTAACCCCTCACAGCGACTCCATAGATCCTACGTTTTCACCTCGAGTGACGTTCGGATGGCGATAATGGTAAAGCGTGGGTGAATATATTTGTGAGGTGGTAATTTTATACGCGTGATGTAACCTTTTGTAATTAAATAACATTCCTTATTTTTCTGACCTTCTATAAATCTTGACAACTATTTCCACTTCCAAGAAAATTTTTAAGAAATAAAAAATACTTGGATTTAAAAAAAATTAAAAACTAAAAAATATTTATGAGGAAGATTAATTTGGATTGGTCAAATATCATTGTACGTGTCTGTACTCAAGCCAAAATGCCCAACATTTATATCACCCGTCACCTGAAGTTGCTTTCCAGACAGCACAGAAATTTTGAGGGACCAATCTTGTATCGTAAACTTAATATATCTGTATATTTATGGAACTATTTGTATATATTATTTTGTAAAGTGTATAGTAGATTATATAGCATATGATTTTAACCACATTAAAAGCAAATAAATCATTATTAATTCATTTGATTAGCTGTATGACATTTAATGGGTACGTCCTTATCATGTAATTAATGCTTGTTTCTTTGGTTTTTTTCGATTTATATTCTTTTAATATAAAAAATGAAAAAAAGAATATTATAAATTTTAAATTTTTATACTTAAATATTATAATTTTAATTTTTTTCAATTTGAAAATAAAAAAGTGAAATGTATAAATTTTAAAAATTAAGTAAGGTATAAAAATTTTACGCATTTTGTTTGGTGTTGATAAAAGATGAAAATTGACAGTAGTCTAAGGGGCTGTTCGGTTGGTAGAATAAGGCAAGATAAGATAAACTTATCATGTCTTATCACGCGTTCGCTTCGCGTGTAACAAATCAAGAAAAAGATATGTATAAGTGGATATGGGATATAGTATTTGGGCAACCGGGTTGGATAATTTGTATTAGCGTGTAAAATTTTGTTTTCGAACAAAAATACCCTTGTATAATGCTGGAAATACCATCACTCTCTCCCGTTCGAATTCCAAGTGAAACCAGTCGATCTCCTCTTGGCGATCTCTAGCTGTAGTTTGGGCTCTGCTTCCGATGACGACAAGCGGCAACTGTTTCACATCTGCTTGAAGTTTTGGCCGAAGCTTCGACTGCTTGAAGTTTTGGCTGCTTGAAGTTTTGGCCGATTGATTTGGTTCAACCGGGTGTTGTTGGGCCACTAGATGACGACTGGGCATCAACGACAGGCGGCATAGGACGACGACAGGCAACGATGACAATCTGGTTAAAAGGACGACGGTCCGATTGCCGATGATGACGCAAAGCTTCAACGACGGCTGAACGAACGACGCTTGTGGCCCGATGATGCAAACGACGACTAATGGTAGAGGGAGGATGACGTAGACGAGGATTCGACGTAGAGGGAGGACGATGAGAGAGAGGAAATTTTATTTTTTTTTTTTATATCTGATGACTTTTTGGTAAATTCTCAATTTTGTTCTACTTTTAAAAATTTTGTTCAATTTATTATCTGTTAAATCAAAGTTGTAATAAAATTTATTTCCTTGATAAATTTATCAAGTTATATCTTATCTCCTGTATCCTATCCTCCCATCCAAACACTCAGTAGAAGTTCGTAATCTTTAGTGGAGTAGGATACGGTACAATCTTGTTAAGGTAATATGAAATATATAAGAATATTAAGAGTAGAATATTTCAATGAAACTTCCATTTACATTATTTTTCAAACATTAGCCCCCACATTTCCTATTTACTTCCATAAATGCTCCAAGAAATTAAACATTTCAAAAGAATTAACAATTTTAATTCTTTATTAATTTTTTTCTCTAACTAAAACCAAAATTAAAATCCTAAATGAGTAAAATCCCAATTTTTCGCCTTTTCAAACATTCCCTGAGGGATTGCATAAAGCACATAGTCTTTAGGGGCACCCCATCTACTAGAAACTTATCATTAAACTACCTTCTGATATTTAGTATATCAAATATATTTTTATAATTATATTTGTAAGGAGACAACAAACGAAGAAGTGAACAAAGGCATCTTGCGTGAAATACTTTTTTAAAATAATATTTGCTTGGCTTAGGAGATGAGTTACTATTAATCTGTATTTATTTAAATTTAATTAGTATACTTTTTAATTAAATAAAAATTAAATAAGAAAGAATAACTCTCTTTAGATCCAAACCAAGTCCTAAGATTTTACACGCACACAAATCTCTTAAGAATATTTACTTAGCTTAGGAGATGAGTTACCATTAATCTATATTTATTTAAATTTAATTAGTATAATTTTTAATTAAATAAAAATTAAATAAGAAAGAAATAACTCTCTTTAAATCTAAATCAAGTCCATTAAGATTTTACAAGCACACAAATCTCTTAAGATCGCGCATAAACTTGTTATTTTTATTAAATTAGAATTAAATTTTTATATATAGCAGAAATCTTTTCTTTTATAAGCTCCTACTACATTCTCACGCACTGCTCACCAATATTTTTTTAATAAATTTATATATTTAAATTGGAGGTTCTATCCACAGGGTACTCTTGACCGAAGCTCAATGATGAGATGGACTTCTGTCTGAAAGTTATTGGAAAAGGAGGGCACGTTTCTTCGCTTTTTTTTTTATTTCCCTGTCTCTATTTCCCAGTAAGGCGATCGAGACCATACACTGTTTTGTTGGGTCGGGGTCAGGATCCAGGTTTGCTGCCTAAGCTTCAAATGCAAGTGTTGGCCACTGTTCGAGCGACAAGAAGATCAAATGCCAAAAAGGGTGAAGAGGAATATCTGCACGTGGCCTGGTGCCTGGGTGTCTCCTTTGCTTTCCTCTAGTCCCTCTCCAGATGGAAATACCAAGAACTTGATCATACGACCTTAATGACAAAAAAGATAACTCTTTTTTTTTTCTTTACAGCAAGTCTCTGCGGCCATGCCACGACTATTTTTGTTGCCAGAGTTAAATAGTTGGATGGATCATCTCCTTATCTTTTTTCTTATTCCCAAGGCACCGTAGGATAAAATTACTCTGTCTACATAATATTTTTATCTTTCTCTTTCTTTATCTTTTATTTAGTAGTTTTTTACTTCTAAATTGAATACAAAATTGGATAATACAAATTACTAGAGTGTCCCAAATCTATAATGAAATCCAGTGCTATCAAGCAGATCTACTAGGCAGCACAAGGTGAAATCAGATGGAAGGAGGTGAAATCAAATGGACTATGGTTATGTCAAAAGAGAGAGAGTATAACAGGCTAGCGTTGCTGAGGTGAGACATCAATTGTGGAGGTGAGGTATAAGACTTTGCCGATCTTGTTGGGCAATGGTGAGGAACCTCTACAAATCGGGAAGGCTATGTCGGAAGAGGAGGAAAGCAATAGGCAAAGAAAGAATTTGGCAAAAGTTGGTAGCTTGATTGTGGCTGAGACGCTCAATTGTAGAAGCAAGACGATGGGACAAGGATTGCTTGATTGCAAAAGCTCACTCAATCTGCTCGATTGAACTAGATGAAGGAAGAAGAGGGTATCGGCCCATAGGACAAGGATTGGATGGTGGCTCGATTAGGAATTAGGGTAGTGGATCCAGTTTTGGAGACCAAAGAAGTAAAGAAGAGAGAAGAAAGGCAAAGGACAGTTGATATATTTTATTTTATCTTTTATGTCCGATAATTTTATTACATTCTAACTAGTAAAGCCAAATATGAGTAATTGCTTAGATTTCTTATTCGGACCATTTACAATACTATTAAGTATGTGTAAATAGGAAATAAATTAAGATAAATTTATCTTATTCTATTTTATCCATCAAAGCGAACACGCCCTTGTGCGCTTATGCGTGGGAGAAGCTACATGGGCCACTTCTCAAATCCCAATCCTAACAATGCCTCCCTATCTGAAGCAATGGTTGCTAAGTTTGCCGGTCTGCGTTCATTCTGGACGTACACCGGATGGCACACAGATGTTCTGCACCAGAATTTCGCCAATGACTACTTTCGGGTTTTAACATTCTTCCTTCTACATTTCTAGGGCTAATAAGTCAAGCAAACAACCCTAAACAGTGAACCGTTTTTGCAAATTAGTTGATAAGATTGACTCTGTAAATGACACCATGGAAACAAAAATTTCTCAAATATATAGCACTCGTACCATATCTGATTATCAAATAATTTAAGTTACTACAGAATTAAATCCGTTGATGAAAATAAGCAAGTTGGATTTATTGGAAATTCTGAAGTATTGTCCCCTTCAGTGACTGCTGTCCTGGACGCCTACTTCTGCCCATGGTTTCATAGCATATTAATATTAAATAAAAAGCGCCACAGTACTGGGAGAGAGAAGATCCAATCAGCTTATAGAATCAGTTCGGACTTGGATGCTCCCTGGTATGTCTCCAATCAGTTCCCCAAGTGGCGGGTGGGATCTCCAACACATGCCCATTTCTAATCTAACGGCTAAAGTTAGTTGGCAAACTGGTCGCACGGGCTGCACAAATCCATTACAGAAGGAAAAAAGACATGTAACTTCCACATGCATCATGGATGGGAAAGAATATAGTTTTTGCTTTCAAAAACAAAAAATAAAACAGAAAATGTTATATATAATCCAAAAATAATGCGTAATAATCCCTGCAAATACTTTTATCCAAATAAAAAAATACATTATCAATATAATGTTCCAAGACTCCCAATTTCAACAATAATATCTGGGGGTAGATTTCATTACTTTGTTTCCCATTTACCCAAGTTTGCAATTAACATTAGCCACTAAATCTATAATGGCCACGTGGTGAAGATCCTCCCCACCACCAAGGGAATCGATTGGGAGGCATTACAAACTCTATGTCAGTCGGACAGACCAGCTTTGCTCCTCAGGTGCTCCTTAAAGTCCATAATATCACCTTCCCATCGGGTCACAGTCTGGTTCTCACACACCCATATCTCGTGCGCCACTTGGTTAATGAGCCTAAAATCATGGCTGACAAGAACCATGCCACCATCCCACTCGTTCAACGCCTCGGCCAGTGAGTCAATAGTTTCAATGTCCAAGTGATTAGTGGGTTCGTCCAATAACAGCATATGAGGCTGTCTATATGCCAACCACGCAAAAATCACACGACTCCTTTGCCCATCGGACAAATTCTTCATGGGCATCACCTGGGCCTTGCCTGTGAGCCCAAACCGCCCTATTGCTGCCCGCATCCTTTCTTCCTCATTTCCTAGGTATTCTTTCATCATATACTGGAGAGCAGACATTTCTAGGTCAAGCTTCTCAGCCAAGTGTTGATGAAACTGTGCAATTCTCAGGTGATTGTGCCTCCGAACCATGCCATCTAGAGGAATCAAATCTCCAGTCATCAGCTTCAGCAGTGTACTCTTCCCCGCTCCATTTGGCCCCACTAAAGCTATTCTCGAATCCAAATCTACTCCAAAGTCAAGATTCTTGTAGATAAGATTTTCAGGTGTGTAACCAAATGTGACCTCCACAAACTGTAATACAGGTGGAGGGAGCTTTCCCACATCAGGAAATCGGAAAACAAGAACCTTATCTCTCACAACCTTCTCTGTAAGCCCACCTCGCTCCATTTTTGCCAGGGTTTTTTCTTTGCTCTGTGCCTGACGGGCTAGTTTGGCAGATCCATGTCCAAATCGTGCAATATATTCCTTCATTGAAGCAATTTGCTCCTGCTCCCACTTGTACTGTTTCATCTGGTTCTCTTCTAGCTCGGCACGAGTCTGAACATATTGATCGTAGTTTCCAGTATAAATTTTCAATTTCTTGTTTTGCATGTGGATGATGTTTGTGCAAACACCATTCAAGAAGTCCTGGGAGTGTGAGACCACAACCAAAATGCGATCAAATTTCTTCAATGTTTCCTCCAACCAGACACAAGCTTCCAAATCTGCCAGTGGAAAATGATTGATAGTTCATAACCATCCAAGATATAAGCAAAGAAAAAGGAGGGGAAAACCCGACTGAAACGTCTAGACAATTAATCTACCAACATGCATAATATAATCAAATAGTTTTCTCCTCAGCATTAGAATGGTGATCAACCTCCTCACAAGTTTTAAAGAAAATAGTAAATAATTGACAGCTACATGGCAAAAAGTAGCTTGAATTGCTTTTGGGTCATTACACTATAAAGTCATGGAATCGCAATTGTTTTCAATCAACTATTTGTACGAATCACAATTGTTTTCAATCAATTATCTGCGCAATAGAGAGAATGATAATAAAGAAAAGCAACTCTTTCATAAACTTCAGAATGTTGACCAAGACATAGAAAGCATGAAACAGAAACCAAAAGCAAAACAAAAGCCATAGCAGCCCGGCAACTTAAGATCCATTGGAATTTACCAAGATGATTGGTGGGTTCATCTAGCAATAGAATAGTAGGGTTCATGAAGAGAGCTCGTGCTAAAGCAATCCTCATCCTCCATCCACCAGAGAAGTCACGTGTTTTCTTTTCTTGCATCTTCATGTTAAAACCAAGACCATATAAGATCTCACCAGCACGCTTCTCTGCAGTTGATGCATCCATAGCATCCAAACGTTCATAAATACGTTCAAGAGTTTCTCCACCACCATCCTCCTAAAAGCAAAGAATTGTTGTATTTGTGATTAGGTTGCTGAGAATACCAAGCTGTAAGATATCAGACCATTTAATCACACAAAAAATACCTGTCCTGCCAAAGCTTCAGCTTCTTTCTCCAATCTCAACCTCTCCTCATCACAGCTTATGACAGCCTGAAGTGCTGACATATCAGAAGCTTCAATTTCCCTGGTGAGGTGATAAATATCCATGTGTTCAGGAATAGGAAGCTCACGGCATCCTATCGCGTTAAGAAGAGTAGATTTCCCACAGCCATTCAATCCAAGTAAACCATAACGTCTGTAAAGAAAGAACATAATAAATATGCGTAAATGCATCAAACAGTTCAGTTATTTAAGCAAGCGATATAGTCAAGGATAAGCCAAAAACCTGCCATAATTGAGTTCCAATTCAGAATCAACAATAAGATCATGTCCATGGAACGTAAGTGATAGAGACTCTATCTGCAATAGCCATGCACAGTTTAGCTTTTCATCAACATCAAGATTATAAAGCTTAAAGTAACACAAGATGTTTATTAGAGCAGATATTCATAGAAACTAATTCTTGAACACATCATTACCTTCTCCACAAAAGCGTGGGTCAAGGTACACTAGATTCTGGAATATGTGGGACATAAACACAGTAGGTGAGTATTCATGTAAATAAACCTGACAACTTCATTAACTGAACACCTTGGTAGAAGAATCATCTGCTTGACTTGGGGCCATATAGGCACACCAAATTAGCAAATATAAGCTAGAATAGGTGAAAAAGTCTACATCATCCTAATAACCTTGTATGGGCTGCTAACTTTCGAATTAGGAGTCTATGTAGCTCCACACACACAATTATAAAATTTACTACCTCCAGAATCTTACATCTGACCCTTACATTTAAGTGCCCCAACAGACTCTAAAACTGCATCATGCATAAGGTTCCAACACCATGTCATACTCTTAAGGTGAAATACTATCCTTTTTTTATGTCGTGCAGTTAAGTGTGAAAAAAATTGATGACTAGACTTCAATTTTGACCTATGAATTTATTCTGATTCTTTTTATTTTGGAAGAAAGAACCAAAACAAAATTTTGGTCTAGTTCTCAGCACGCTAACCCATACATATATATATGTGTATATATATATATATATATATATAGAAACTAGGTCAAAAAAAGCTAAACTGTTTCAAATTTTCTCCACAGATTTTTCCTTCAAGACACCAACTGATACAAAATCTTGAAGTGTCAGGATGTAATTAAATTTAGTGATTGGTTTCCACGCAAAAATTGTTATCACCATCACTGAGGATGCATAAATGCACCATGCTTTGAGACATCCATTTGTGACACATATCCCTATTAGGCACTTCATGGACACACTAGGACTCATATCGGATGTCATGTGACTTGTCTAGTCTTTTATCCTGGTACATAGACACGTGTCTATCCACAAACAAAATTACCTAACACTAAATCATTGCAAGAATCATACAAGATTAACTGCATATATCTTATATGAATACTTGTTCTTATTGAACAGGGTTGTAACATAGTAAGATATGTTTTAGTTTAACCAAATATTTAATTAAAAAAATGAAAATTTGATTTTTTTCCTAAATTTGGTTATCTTAAAGATAGTTCTGCTTCAATTTGATTTTGTCGAACAATTAATTTGGTTTAATCCCATTAAGCTTTTACAAGGAAAAAAGAGTAAATCCAAATATTTTAAAATAAGCCCCATTAGTAAGCCCGTATCCAAATATCTAGACATTGTCTAGAAATTTTGGGATCTTACAAATATAGTTCTTTTCAACTTTTTGTGCTTCCTTCTTTCCTTTCCTTGAAACCTTCCTCACCTGCCTAGCGGTATTTGTATGTCAAACGCAATTTCATGTATCAGCATGAATTCCAAATTGCCCTACTGTTACTAAAAAGTCAACATTTGTAACACTCCGTCGTA
The DNA here is from genome assembly GCA_911865555.2 of Thlaspi arvense. Classification (NCBI taxonomy): domain Eukaryota; kingdom Viridiplantae; phylum Streptophyta; class Magnoliopsida; order Brassicales; family Brassicaceae; genus Thlaspi; species Thlaspi arvense. The sequence continues at coordinate 79,177 of CAJVSB020000114.1, forward strand.
ACACGTTGAACTAATAAACATGAAACAAATTGTAAGTACAACAGTTACATGATTCAAGAACCTAAACTCACTGACCACGACTTAGCATTAAATCATGCTAACAATATTTTGTATTATTAAAGGACTCCTCAGCCAGCACCAAGACATATAAACGAACAAGAAAAAGCACTTATGGCAACATAATTAAGACATCTATAAAGCATTGACTAAAAATTATTATTCCAACTTCAAACTTTCCATTTTTACCACAACCAAAATTACATCGTGATAATTTTTCCCAAATATTGCAACAAAAATCTCGAGAAAAATTCCCCAAAAAGCTTGAGAGGAAATAGTTCCAAATCCAACTTCCAATTACACGACCAAAAACCATAGGAAACTAAAGTTTTCAGGTCAGCGAGACTATTATCCTAATCAGCAACTATCCACAAACGCTGTTCAAAAAAATGCGAAGTCAAATAAATTAGATAGCTCACCCGAATATCCCTGGACAAAGGGTGCGAACAGAGTACAGCGGTACAAGTCCGATCCGATATCTGAATGGCGTCTACGCCATTAGCCAAGTTCTCAGCCGCCGCCGCCTTCGACGATGCCGCCGCGGCGGCCGCTTTCCCTCCTCTCTTCGCCGCCGCAGCCGCCTTCTTCTGAGCTGCCTTCTTCTTGCTCGCGTCTGAGACCATCTAATCCCCATGAAAAGTCAAAATCACCATATAGATAAAAACCCTCACCGCCCCTTCCCTCCAACACCGCGCCCCCCCCCCCCCCACCCAAAAAAAAAAAAAAAGAAAATATTGCATTTGTATGGAACAAACCTTGAAAGATCAGGAACCGAGATCTAGGTAGAGATCTGAGATTGAAGAACGAAGATCAAGCGACTTGTGCTTCGACACTAATCGCCGTACTTGTCCCGGAGTAAGATGCGCAGATCCCGTGGTAAATCGAGGGTTTCAGGCGCAGCTGCTGGGAGCGCCGCAGAGAACAGTTTCGAAATTTATATATAGAGTGACGCACGTGTTGAATGAACTGATTCTGAAGCTCCTTGTGCGAGAAAAAAAAGGGTGACGCTACTATAAGAATTTGCGATGCCTCAAGGAAAATTTAAAAAAAATATATTTTTTAAAACAGAAATAAATGGAATATAGTGTTTTTTTGCTTGTTGATTGCTTTGGAAAATTACAGGGAAATTTTGTTTTTTGATGCATTGACATGATGACAAATAAAAATTGTAGATACAGATGATTAGATATAATCTAGAAAAAAATATAATTTTAACAAAAAATGAAAATAGTCCATGAGAGTTGATAGTCTTCCTCAATAATTGAGTAATCTTAAAATAAAAAATTTGTGATGAAACAACTGCAATTGATTCGGATAAATTGTTGTCTTTCAAAATATAAAATATTTTTAGAATCCCATATTTAGTCATAAGATCGTATTTTAAGAATTATGTTTGATTTTGTCAAAATATATATTTGAAAAATAATAATCATGCATTTAGAATAAGATTAATTTTAAATCATAAAATAAATAAGAATACTTAAAATTAAAAAACTAAACACACACACACACACGCATATATATTTATATATATATAATATTTTAAAGAGTTAAAAATATTAAAAATTAAATTTTTATCCAAATCTAAAATATACCAAACGTGTCCTAATATCTTAATGATACTCTCGTGTACCTCTAACTAAAGCTCTCTTGGAAAGCACATGATAAAAATAACCTTAATTAAGAACTAAGTCATTGTTTTACCTAACATTACTTACCATAATTGATTGAATATTAACATTTGAAGTGATGCCATTAAGAAAAGAAATGGTAAAATTAATGAACTTCTTATTTTTTGACTTTTCCTTGCCAATCATATTTGTTGCTCTTAAATAATTCTTTCATTTTCTTTCCTAATGTTTTTTCTAAAAATAACTCCAAGAACTTTTATATCCTTTCCTTGTAATAATTGTTGAAACCATGGTAAAACCATGAAGTTTGCCAATGAAAAGGCTGTAGAGATACTTGGTTTCTGTGTTGAAGCATCAGGATGTCTCTTCTAATGATGTTTGTCTATTTCTAAGACTTTACCTAATTCAGAGAAGAAATAATCTAGTGATTATCCTCAAAACTAAAGCTTTATCCTTGTCCAACGTCCTTGAATACTTATCTTGATCAAGCTCACACAAAGATGGTAGAATTCTTCTATTACAAGGAGTCTTGATATGTAATAGATTTGGAATTTTCTTTGTCTATTAAAAAGCTTAGCTCTAGACCGATAGTGGGGTAAATTAGAGAAAAATATATTACAATAAAGCATAACAGTGAGTCACGATTGAGAGGCTTGGTTATTTTTTATGATCAAGAAAAAGATTCGGAATGAGAGCAAATGTTGTTGTTATCCATTGATTAGAATAAGTTGTTTGTAATCTTACTATTAATTATAATGAAAGTTTTATCTAAATTGAGAAGATCCTATGAATTTTTTTTTAGGCGTTTTTATATAAAATTTTGTATATATTTTTGATTTCTCATTTTTTACCACCGCATTTTTATGTACTATTTGTGTTCTTCTCAAAGGGACCTTCAAAGTATTGTCTTCTCTTTGGCTTAAGAGAACTTTACAGGAGTTTAAGCTCATCTTGGTAAATTTAGGAAATTCGTGGAGAAATAGAACATTTTCTAAGCTATAGGAGGCTAGTGAAGAGAGATTTGAATAGAAACTTATAGAATATGTGGGAAGCAATATGATACCAAGCAATATAAACGTTTGAAAGTGATGGGCTTGAAACTTTTCATGGTAATGGACTGAATTGGATGAGTCATGGCTTCACTAGTTTAAGCTTAAAAAGTTAAGTCTTGCTTGTCTCTATGACATGGACAGCTTAGAGGGTGTTAAGAATGAGGATTGGACCTTTCATTTATTTACAAGCCTTGGGGCCGGTTTGTGTTTGCTCTATGTTTTTTAATTTCTGTTTTCTGTTTTTATAAACACTAAAAATTTTAACAACTGTGTTGTTTCCATTTTCATGGGAAAAAGTTTTTGCGAATTCTAAAATTACTTTTGTTGTTTTCTAAAAAATGGGTTTCGTTTTTCTACAGTTTTCAAAACAACTTTCCTAAAAAAAATTTGCCTTTATTTTTTTTGAAACAGAGAACATTCTGAGAAACAATATATGTGGGTTCTTCTGCGTTCTGTAGGGGCCATTCATAAATTCTGGCTATTTGAAGAAACTCACGTATTTTGGTCCCTGGGGTTATCCAGTGACATGCAACATGCCCTTCCCAGTTTCATGAGTCGGTCCAATAAAATTCACTGTCAAAAAAAAAAAAAAAGGTAGAAAAGAAAAAGTATTAGGTTATCCAAATAAATTTAAAAGCCCCCTTATTTTCCTTTGGCAACGATGACACTGCAGTCGGAACGTTTGTCATTGCTCTCTTCAAAATTGGGTGCTGATATCCGAAAGGATGCATTTTAACTCGAAATTCGTTACAATTCTTTTAGAAATTTTGCATCTCGTTAAAATATTAGATGATAAATTAATTATATATTTATAATTTAAAATAAATAAATTAAATATAAATTATAGTAATCATTATTTAAAATTATGAATTCGAATTTTAATAATATATTTTATTAAAATGATAATAATAATAATTTGTAAAATTTAAATTGAAAAAATTAAAAAAATTAGAAATTAATATAGTTAATAAAATAAAATTTATCTTAATCTTGTATGGATTACAAGCTAGCCCGCCTAACTTGCTAGTCTAAAGTAATTTTTTTAATTTAAAACAAAATTATGATAATTATAATAATAATGGGATATTTGTTGGTTAGTTTAACTTTTTGTATGCTGTATTATCTTACAAGTCATATGACCTCTATTTTGTTGTAACTTTTTGAGCATTTAATATAAGATTACGGATGAATGTAAGTAAAGTGGGTTAAGATTTAGTTTAAATAATTTAAAAAAATAATATATATATATGTACATTACTTAGGTAATTGGACTTATAATATAATATAATATAAATATGATAATGAAAAAATATTTTTATTAAATTTTAATTTTATTAAAAATAAATTAATATATCAATTTCTTAAAATAATATTAAAAATATATTCTTAATATAATTTATCCAATTTAGATATACTAAAAAATATTAAAGAAAAGAATATACATTAAATTTATCAAATTTATTTGGGTTAACTGGTTGACCAGACTGAACATGGGCCGGTCCATTTAGGGCTAATCTATTTTGATCAGGCGAGGCCTAATATTTTGACCTTATATTTCACTGATCTATCCCGACCCATCTATCAGACTATCCAAGTTGGCTCAACCGAGTAGACCCATTTTGGCACTTCTGCACAGAACACTTGCTTGATTATCGTTTTTACCTTTCCAATTTTTTAAGATAGAGACACATAAGCGGGTCTTGCCTCGAATAATTAATTTCTTATTTATCAGAGAATTTTAATGATTTTAATAAAAAATATAATTTCCCTAATCTAAATGGTAGTTCAAATGCTATTATACCGTACGCAAACACCACATCACTCAAGATATATGCTTGTCCATTAGCAAAAATTTGGTTTTATTTTACAAAATAATTTTTTATGTTTTCAAAAAATAAAAAGAATTGTTTTGCAATTTGTTTATGAAAACTGTTTTGAACAGATTTTTCATACAAAAAAGCTCTGTTTTAAATATAACAAAAAACTATTTTTAGAATTCTTTGAAAACATAGCCATGTGAAAATAATAAAATATTTAACATTCTCAATATTTTTGTTTTTAGAAACAAATTTTTTTTAATAAATAGAATACAAGTCATCAAATCTGAGCCAGAGATACAGGGGTAGTTGTCTGCGTGTTTATTATAAGTGTATGCCACTAGGACAGGGAAACATTTCTGGTAATTAGGTTTGTGTTTTTAGTTTAAATTGTCAAGAGATTATTTATTATTAGTGATTATTTTTATAATTAGATTAGTTTTAGTTTAGATTATCTTTAGATAACTATATTTAAGTATTTCTTATAGAGTTAATTAAATATTCAGTATTTTTAGTATGTCACTGAGTTATTATTTTTTATTCAAAAGATGTACTTATGTAAGTTTATGTAAGTTGTGCAGTTCATCTATCTTATATTCTAATATTTCTTATTCACTCTATCCAACATTTGAGTTATAATTATTTTTATTCACTGCAACCATTAGCATTCCCGTGGCAATCTCTTTATTCACTTTCCCTTTCAGAAGCACTGTTAATGGACTAATTTCTTAAGTTAACTCTAATACCACTTGTAATAGAGATATTACCTTCTTCCTAAATAATAAACTTATTAAAATGTACAGTATTTTCTCTTATAATTCAGTATTTCTTATTCATAATGTCAAAAATAAAATTTGTCCTAGTCACGCCAGATAACGTTAATATTGTGTTTCTCTTTTATCTCTATCATTAATTACTTTTCAGTTTCTATCGTGCATAAAATGGCAAATTCTGAGCTAAGTCTCGCAAATCAACCAGCCAGTATATTATGGACCTTCCTTTGCTTTGACAGCCAAAGGCGAAGACAGAAGTGAAAAGGAGCTTTCGGAAAGAAAGTGCACTTGGAGGCTTCCCGTCAAATCTAAGCTTTTCTCAGCCAATAATAGTAACTTGCAACCTAAACCTCCTGCAAGAATTTGCTTCTTGCCTATCAAACCAATTTAACTTCCTGGCTAATTGCGTGTAATTTTAATGGTTTAGGTCCATGAAGTCGAAGAATTTCATCACCAAATCTTTCCAGTTGTGTTAGGTTTTAACTCTTTTTTTTTTTTTTTTTTTTGGGTAAAAGATCTCCAGTTAAGGACCTTGGAAAAGCCCACATTATAAACTTAAGTAAATCATAAAATCCTGGACTTTAAGTTCAAAAGCTCTAAGTTATTGGATTCCAAGTAGCCTAGATTTGGAACTTTTTCCCTGAGTTTTGTTAAAAGAAGGAAAATTTCTTCTTGGATTTCCTTTATTCTCATGCACTTTTGACTGTTTTCTACTCCTGGCTTAATTGATTGAATAAAGTCATCAATCCAAGCAATTTTGTAGGTAAAGGCTGTAGTTTGATTTTTGG